>JAQIVF010000015.1:0-60984 GCA_034698365.1 Steganacarus magnus
TCAAAACTCATCGGATTTAAACGACAATTTTTTCTCATTTTAGTCAAAAATTGTAGGGGTCTCAAAAACTCATCGAATTTAAACGACAATTTTTCAAATCTCGATTTTTCGGGGAGGGGATGGTCAAGTTTTCCGGATTTTCTAGGGGGGTCCAGACCCAGGCAAGACCCCCCACTGTGTAACTATGCATGTATGTTACAAAGTATAAAGATATAGCTTGTATGTGGCAGATTTCTTGGACTTAAGAGGACTACGAACAGACGAACAGACAATACGGGACATATTATTTTCTACAACAATACGGATAGCAGCAGTACTTGTGTAAAAATATACCGTGATAAACATTTCTTTATTTTTAATTAAGTTTGGACGCATTGATAACCAAATTATGAAAGAGATCGCGCTAACAATATGGCCGTGTATTTCATAAATTTACCGTTAATGCAGTGTAAGTGTGGTAAGAATTCAAATACCGATGTCCTGATTTTACCATATAATGCTAAACAATATAGTACTACAGACCCTACTTTACTGCATTTCACAAGTTTTAAAATAATATACCACGACTAATATTTGATTAAATTCTTAATATAGCCATAGATTTTATAAAATAATTCTAGTTAAACTAAATCCATTGAATTGTATATTTGTTGTTACGGAAAATAAGCAACACATTATGAATAATTTAAGAATTACGAGAGTATTCTTAGTAAGTTTAAATAAAAAGGGGTATTCTATAGATTAATTACTGCTACAAGTTATGCACATTAATATTAAAAAGAAATCAAATGAATACCTGAAGCAGCTTTCCTCTGTATCGCTAATGTATATATTTCTTGAATTGATTTCATTTGTTGTGCATTAAGCTGAGAAAGTAAAATATTATACCAATTAGGATCAGTTTGTTGAATCCTTTCGAGAATTTCTTTAAAAATAACATATTCATCATCAGGCGACTCATCGTCGTCTAAAGCTGTTGTGTAAGATTCCAATGCAGTCAATTCGAAGCCCTCGTCGTCGTCATCGGAATCAGAATCAAACTCAGACTCTTCCTCCTGATCATCATCCATAACAGAGGCTGATGTTACGGAAAATGGAGAGTTTTTGTTTATATTATCAACCATTCTTCGCATATATTCGTTACCTTTAACGTGATCTTCGTCATCGTCTAAGTCTTCGACGTCTGCCTCTTCATCTTCGTCTGTTTCCTCCTCTGAATCATCATTACTCTCATTTTCATTTTCTGCTTTTGATTTATAAGCTTCTTTTAAGCCATCAAACAATAACAACGCAGACGGAACTAAATTAGACGCCACTTCACTCAAAATAGAAGGACGTTGCGCACCATTCAAACCCATTAGTGTACAAAGTCCTAAAACACACATTTTCCTATCATGCAGACCCAAAAAACAATGCGTGTCTTGAATCCATTGCGATATAAAATGGTTGACAAGTGACTGATTAGAATTCGGAGGTTGCATTTTGTTTAGTATATCAAATAATAATTCCGGGTTATAGAACATTGCTGCGATAACCACTTGTAGGCACATAGTTCTCAAATCATCGGACTTCACTTCTTTAGTTAATCGCGTGACGGCTATCTCCACGAAAGAAGGAATGCAATTATCAATTTTGCCTCTAAATTGCAAAATCATAACTTCTAACAGTTTTGCGGCGTGACATTCAGCCTCTTCTCCGGCTTCACTGTTCATTATTGATTTACACATTTCATATATGGCTAGAATACGATTGTGGTTATCAATAAAAGCATCGGCATCGACAGTAATGAAGTTATGCAAAGAAGGCATCATATCAGTGAAGTAATCAAAGCCATCCTTATTGAACACCTGATACATTAACTCAAAAACATTCCACATATCACTCGAAATATTGTGTGTTGTAATAGTAGTAATCAACGTAAACCCTTCTTCGTAAAGTTCCATCATTTCTTGGTTAAATATCTTATATATCATTTGTATAACAATGGGTTCGAGTTCGGACATGATATCTTTCTGCTCTTCCATCATAGTGAGAATCGTGTCGATTGTGTTTAATATACCCATTGCTGTCAATGCCTTGTCCTCACTATCGTCTTCTTCACTCGAGATGATAACATGATTCAAAGTGTGAGCTAAATGTTCCGTCATTTGCACTGCGATCGGCATTAACTGTTCACTAAATATGCAAACAAGCTTTTGCATTACATTTGTCAAGTCTTCGCTCTCGGTTTCTCTAATAACTTTCAACATTTCTAAAGCGACTTGACTTATGTTTGGTTCTATTATTTGCTGCGCTTTTTCTTTAGTCGAAATCATAATTTGAAGAGATATTGCGGCCTCTACTTTAACGGGTAATTCTTCGTCATTTAATAGAGCAGTTTGAAGCAGTTGTAAAGCTTGATACAGATTGCCTTCATTTTGAAAAGTGATTTCTTCAAAGTAGTGAAGAACCCAACTCGCTCTCGCTCTCAGATATCCGTGTGGACTCTGAAAGTGGGGAAAAACATACGCAACTAACATATTCTCCATTTGATCTTTGTATATATCTTTTTTGAGCAGAATATCGGCAACAGAGCCAACCATATGAAGAGCACCATCTTGTAGTTGAGGATCGCTGCTCGGATTACTTAATACTTGTATTGCGAAACCCATTGATTTTTGCAGCATATCTTTACGCTTTTTACAACACGTGTGAAGCAATGTTTGAGCAGCTGTTACTGGCGATACATAGTCTTCGAAAACATCAAATTTAAGTCGAATGTACTCATGCGGATCTGTTGTCCAAAGTTCTTCGTCCTCCGCAGTGTAACACATCAATGGAAATAAAATATTTTGTATTATCAAAAGCATATGAGGTTTAATCAATTTCCATGTAAACGCGTGATTAACACTGAAACAAATTAAATTAGTTTAAAATATTAATGTCGAAAAAACTATTTGTGTAATAATTAAGTTCAACACATTCTTTTCTAAACTGATATTTGCAGAAACAATAAAAATAAATTAGTAAAAGAAAAAGGGTAATCAAACCAAATCAAATGTTCTATTCATTGCTTTTTTGCTATTTCCAGCTTTAATCAATAATTCTATCAAATTTTGCTCACTGGTTCACATTAATTAGATGCGACTGATAAGATTAATCAAAAGAAAATAAAAAATATAAAATAAGGTTAATTATTATAATATATGATTTTTCGCAACGACTAATTTAACGTTTCGTGCCGTAGTTTTTTGCCTAAAAATAATATTACTGGCACTAATAATACTATTTTGAATATTTATATTTAGCCAAAAATAAATTGGTCAATGAAGGCATACAAACGATACATTAAGATAGACAGCACTATAAGTTGCAATTGCCTGAAGGCAATACTGCTCTTTTATGTGCAGCATTATAGACAGTAATGTACTCGTAAACTTAAATGTATGTTAATGTTCTATCATTTTAAACTTAAGAAATATATTATAGTTAATATGACATTTATTAAATATCTGGTATTAAAAATTTAATTGAGATAAAAAAAACTAAACCCCTATACTGTTAACATAATTATAGCGTTACTATAATACTATTATGGCCCATAAATTTAGCATAAAACTTACGCGTTGTTAAAATAATTGAGCGCCTGTTGCAATACTCTTGGCGTCACATATATTTTATTTCCATACTGCTCTAATACTTTAAGCATCACTTGAATAATTCCGAGAGAAAATGATTTAATATACCACTGGGAAAATTCTCGATATTCTTTGTGGACATTTCCGGGCGAACCGTATCTCTCAAAAACCCGGGCTAATATATGCATCGCCCACTTCTTCGCTTTCCACCAAACGAGGTCTGGTCTTTCATCGGCATCGATATTGTTTGTTTCTGGAGGAACTGGGCGTTCAACCACTAATCGAAACAATTCCATCCATTGAGTGAACACGTCTTTGGTTAGTAAACTGAGAGGCAACGAGTACTGGACTAAAGCGTAAAATATTTTAAGCAATTGTTTTTGCAATAAAACCGATTGTTCGCTCGAATCTGTCATTAACTGAACAAACGATTGGTACATAAGAGGAGCTAACAATTTCATAGCTTCCAGCAATGGACTGCGGTCTTCATTATTTTTATATTCAAAATTTTTGACCAATTGATAGAGAGCTGTGAACGCACCCGACCATACACTCGCGTCCGGCGTTTGCAAATAAACCGCTATTTTGTCGACAATAGCCGTCCAGCGAATGGGAAAGTCGTGCTTTATTATGTGGTTCACGCAAACAGCCAAATGAACGCGAATGAGTTCAGGCGCGATAACTATGGCTTCGATAATCGAGTCACGAATGAGAGACCTGTCCTGTTCGTGTATCCAATACACCAAATGACTGTTCACTCCATTACTGCTTGCGCTCTCTTTGTCGGCCCAATACGATATCACTTGATTCTTCAGGTAAATAGCGGCCGCTTGTCTTACCGGCATTTCGACCGTGTTGTCCATCACTAACTGAAGTATTGTCGGCACGAATCCGATTATTTTGTGTATCTGTTGATAATCATTGCGCACACAACGTGTCATAAAATTAATGCCTTAATTACAAACAGACAACGCATGCCATACCTGTTCCAAATGTTTTTCCGCATTTTCTCTTTGATTTTGATCAATGGTTCCCTTAAAGATTTCGCTCAATTTGTTGACATCCATATTATTATAGATTTATTGGTATTTAATGCGTTATCAAAACAATTATAATTTTAATTGTTTCGCAAATTTAATTGTTTTATGTAAACTAATTCTACGGCGACAACAAATTTGAATTAAAAATAGTAAAAAAATGAAATGAAACGGCATTTAAATGATATGACTCACCAGTGAAAGAATGGGACACTGAAACAACACGTGAGATCATCGAAGAGTTACAGTGCAGCACATATGAGACAACGAGTGTACGAATGTATGTGTATATGCGATATGTATATCACTTACAATGTGCTATTAAATACAAACACATTACATCTTCCAATACTAGAGATCGACACTCAATTCCGATACATTGTAGTCTATTTGATTTATTTGATTTACGAGTTACACTTTTAGAGATACATCTAATTCAAAGCATTTATGCTAAAAATTTTATGCTAAAATTAAAATTGCAATTTAAACTAAAAATATTTCATATGACATTCATGTTACACTTCTGACTAAAATTAACCTAATAATTAAAATACAGTATTTGTGTAAATTTCATTGTATTTTAAAAACGATTTTTATATCAAAATTTTAAATATGAATTTTTGATGTGTTATTTAATATAAATGAAGATAATTAAACGTCACTTTTCTAGTAATTAAGCATTTTTAAATGATCAAATATTATATTCCGAGACTATATATTTGGATATTTTTGATAAGTTATGTTTAGATCGACTGTGAAATTTAAATGTAATGTTTAAATAAAATACTTTAATGAGTAAAGCCCGGAAAATATTTTATTTTCTTAAGTCAAAATATTATATATTATATTGACTAAAACCTGACAAAATATTGGTTTATATTTTTTTATCTTTTCACTCATTTCTGGTATAAATGTGAATATTCATAAAAATAATTTATTTTTTCTAAAAGTTAAATTTTGAAAAAATTTCAAGGATAACGAAAATTCATTGGATTTAATCTATAATTTTTTGAGTGTTGGTCAAAAAGTATTAGGCTCTTAGAAACTAAACGAATTTCACCGACAATTTTCCAAAAATCTCAATATATTTAAAAAATATTTTATATTTTTTTATCCATTAAATATTGATTTTTAAAATCAGCAAAATGACTTATTTTTCAATAATATAAACATAGAATTTCTTGTATCATTATAATAAACAGCTAAAATTATTTTTTTTTATGTAATAATGCGGACTTTATTAATGAGATATTATGAATAATCTGAAATTTTCGGTTATCATTTAAAATATCTATTTTTAAATAATTTCAAACAAAAATAGCATTGTTATCAATATTAAATAAAATTAAAGTTGTAGAGAAATAAGAATAATGGTAAAATACAATTGTTAATATTATGGTAAAATTAAAAATTATAAATATTTTTTGTGTTAATAGTCCATTGACTAAACTAAAAAAAAGAAAAAAATTTGATAAAATCAAATATACGTTTGGATAAAGCGTTTTTTCTTCTAGTAATATTTTTAGTTGATTTTAAAAAGCACTTAACTATAAAATAATATTCATGATTGCAATTATTTACCTCTTAAATACTAAAAAATAAAGAGAAAATTTTTATAGTAATATTTTAAGACCATAGAGGTCTCTCGTCTCTAAATTTACGCTTAATGTTCTCATATCGCTTATATAACCACGTGCAACTCTTTGTATCTCTCTCTTACTCTTTCACTCTCTCTGTATCGTAAATCAAACGTTTTGAAATTAAAATCATTTTTTATTAACATTCGTGTCGTCTTTCATCTCAATTTGGCGCAGTGGGCAGGATATTTCTCTCACCGAATATAACGAATCATCGATTAATTTTCAAAACTCGTGACAACTTAGTGTTTGCTCATTCTTGAAACAATGTCTATTAATTTGCGAAACAGATCTGTACCACTAAGACCATCGAATCATTTTCGCAGAGCACGTGGCACTCGGACTGCTGCGAATACCCCTTTGTCTTCGACTGTTCCGGTTCTCTCAACACCGAACAGTATCAACACTATTTCGGACAATATCTCATATATCACAGCTCGTGTACTAAATCAGTTAGTGATTAGTTTTTCTGGTTTACTGTGCGACAAGTGTACCGGAAGCAACTTCAAGACCAAAGTGAATTCATGGCTCGATGTTTTCGAGTTGGTAACCGGGGGTACACTGATCATCAGAGAGTCGTAGCATTGGGTCGACATACTTCGAACGACGTTGTCAACTGGTTGGCGCAAAAAATACTTCCGCGTATGCACAACGTGACATGGACCAAATGTCGCCAATTAATGACAGCGTTTCGGGCGAATCACAATAAATCCGGTCGTGGAAGTTTCGAAAAGTGTGCTTTCACCGCGTGAAACAGTCGTGACGTATTTCAATGAGAAACGGTGATTACGAAATACATCGATAATCATCGAATTCAATCAAGTGGCGCTGTTAACCGAAGACATGCCTGAACTGTTCAGAATTCAATTGGCGTCTGCTGATCCAACTGATACACACCAATGGCTAATAATCGCATTAGCTATGGAAGACACGAAACAAAAACGTTTCACTAAGTCTAATTTGTGGTCATCAGGCGGGAACAAGGAGTAGCAATCACTAATAGCTCATGATAACGACGAGAAATGAAAGCATGAGCATTCTTACCGGAAACATTTGCACAAAGGAAACACCGCTCAGGACAACACAAAGTTAAGGGATCCATGTCGTTACTGTACACAACAGGGAAGCATAGAATATCAATGGCATCGACAATATCCACTACGATTCAATTCCTCTAACGCAACAAAAGAAACTAATGAAATAAAGGCAAGATATGCTATTTATATCGCGTTTATTTAATATAATCTAAAAATAAACGGCAAATCAACGCGTCTAATGCCTAACACTTGATCAACGATAACTGCAGCGTCACTACAAATTGCTAATCGAATCGGACTAAAGCCAACCCAGACTACGGCGATACCAATATCGCAGGTTGATGGCACTGCTCATACTAATGTCAACGTTCTGGTTAAGCTGACAGTAGGACAAAGCACGAAGCCTATTGTTTTTCACGTGTTGCCAAATTTAGGACAGGATGGTCTACTAGGACTCAATGCTTTCGGGTTGTCGATGACGTTCTCTAATGAAACGCAACCGAATCAACTTATGTATCACATTAGAATGAAGCAGCTCTAATAACTGAAGAGGCAAGGCCTGTTACTACTCTCGACAGCTTACTGCAAGAATATCAAACACTGTTCGCACGTAATGGTAAAGACATTGGGTGCATAAAAGATTTTGAGCACATGATAAGACTAAAACCTGACTCACTACTATTCTCTAAGCGACCTTATCGTCTATCGCTGCAAAAAAACTAAAGAACTAAGAACACACATTGACATTAAGTCATTCGTAAACTTGTAAAGCAATACGGGATTATCAAAGTCAAGTACAACGGAATCAAATGTGTTGTCAAACCTAAGTCATTGAGGCGTATCGTACTAAATCATAGTCACGACGAGCTCAATAATCCAAGAAAAGAAAAAAACATTTCGAATAATCCCAGCACATAACTTGTGGCCTACACTTAACAAGGATATCAATGATTACGTTAAGAGTTGTCAATCATGTCAAACTGTGAAACCGAACGAACCAATTACTGGTGGCAATTTTCCCATTACGACATCTGATTTAGCTAATGATATCTGAGCGATAAACACAGCGCTTATTGACAACACTAAGGCGCGAATATCTAATGCTTTGTCAACATCAGTTAACAGTTATAACAATCATCCGAATTCTATCACTGGTTTTTGCCGCGATTTTTACAATTCGTTTTAATGGCACCTGGTTTTCCAAAACAATCTGTGTCTTTGGTAGATAATTGCGCCAAATCACAACTATCTCGTACTGAGAACTATCTCATGGAACGCATTGAAACTAAACATCAAAGCCAAATGCAACACTTCTCATCTCTGACTTCTGGCCGTATCACTAGTGACAACTTGTGGCCTGTGGAAAATATTTTGGGAACCGCTGACGAGTATACATCAATAAGGCACTATCGTGGGATCTCAAACCTGGCCCTAATTTAAAAAGAGGGTATTTAGACCCTAGAGCTCTCTCGTCTCTAAATTTATGCTTAATGTTCTCAACGCATATATAAACGCATGCAACTCATTGTATCGCTCTCTTACTCTCTCACTCTCTCTCTGTATCGTACATCAAACGTTTTGAAATTAAAATCATTTTTTATTAACATTCGTGTCGTCTTTCATCTCAATTATATACTGAGAGGTTAAGTGCACAAAATAGAATTTTTATTTAACATTTTATTAATAATTTTTGTAATCACTCTCCCATCTTATATTAAATGAATACACAATATGCAGAATAGTCAGGGTGTTGTTAACACATATACCAAAATGGTCACATTCTAATTACATTTGTAAAGCTAAAAGACAAAAAAATATGTAAAACTCATTGAATTTTTTTATTAAGTTTATATCTCCCAAATCCTATATTAGATTAAATTTCAAAGATTAGATCCTAGTTTTTTGCCAAAAATTTGAAAAATTGGAAAATCATAATTTCAGGCCTACTCTTGAAAATTTTCCAATTAAATAAATTTGCTTAAAGCTAAAAAATTGTTTAAATTTTAATTTTAATTTATATAAAATTTTAGCAGAACCCACCGCAAAATCAGAGTATCAAGCATTTTAAACTTTAATTTTCAGTTTAACCGAACTAAACATTATTCAAATTTTGTAGACATACTTTCAAATTACGATAAACATACTTCTTATGAATTAATACAATGCACACGTTATTAACAGATTTTGTAAAATGTGGAAAAGATAGCCAACGAATTTTATGTTAATCTAAAGTTTAGTAAAAGATTTACAGTATGTGACACACTGTAAGATATTGTGTGCGCCTTATTAACGAATTACCGGTACTTGTTTTTTATTGCTGTTATTAATTATGTTCTGTCATTTAGTTGTGTGTAATGATATGAATAAAACACATTTTGTTAAAATCTTAGAAATAAAAGGATACTTTATTAAGAGACCAAATATAAACTTTGAAAAATGAAGCGTTCGTCAACAAAATAAATACTCAAATTTCATATTGATATCTAATTAACGAGTAAACTCTATTTGGATGAATCATTTTCACAAAAGTAAAAACAATTAATAAATTATTAAATATGTAATTATTTGAATAATTTTATAGTGAATTTCGAAATAAAACTCGAGGCACTATTTAAACAAATCACCAGAATTCAAAAACAGTCCTTCGTTTACATAATTTTTTTATGGCAGAATTAATTAATTAATTCATTATTTGATTTATATTATGGAAAACAAATATAACAACACTTTTCAATAATTAATACAATGATAAATATATATAGTTATTTATATTAGGATTGGGGACATCAATACATAAACATATTGATTGTATTCGCCAATCGTTTCACATTTAAACTTATAATTTGTTTTGGGCTATCAATTTCGCTAAAATTGGAATGTAATTGTTTATATGTGGATCTATAGATTCAAATTACACAATACATCATATATTACGGTAATAGTAGGCAATCAAAACACAAAAAATAATATTATGCTTGGAAATAAGATTTCGATGAGTCATTTGATAAGTGATGATGATTTCGTTTCATTTTCTCTAATAATCGAATGGCAATGTCTAAACTTAAATGATAAATTAGCAACTTTTTCGCATTTCTATTTTTAATTATCAAATTAAAAATTAAAATTAATTATTACCGGTAAAGTAATAAAATTTATTGCATTTATGTCAAAAAAAACCGGTAGTATTAGTTAAAATAAATGGTCAAAGTAATAAGTTGCTGTCTCTCGTCTCGCTTTCACACAACACATTCACACACTTTCTCTTTGGTATTTTGAGTTCAGTTGCTATTTTTGTTACATTTATTCATTTGAGTAGAGATTGCGTTAAAATTGATCGTGAAGCAGTTCGCATATGCGTTGTGATACTGTATCCTTACTCGAGCGGATAGTGAGTCGATACATCTGATACCGAACAAATAATAAATGAAATTATTCAACTCAAATCAACTATGAAATTGTATTTTTTTTATATTAACCTGCGCTTGTTTGTTAGGCTCGAGCCTGAGAAGCGTCCCGACTTGAAGCGTTCTGCTGTGTATGATGCCTGCGCACACAAAATTTTCGTGATTGGGATCAACATTCTCTAACAGCTGAAATCCAAATCCTATTAATTTAGTTTTAGTGACTTCAGAATCCATTCCATATTTAGCTTTAAATATTTTTTGCGCTTCTTGTGCAGGACTTCGAAAAAATATCGTAAAGTAATTAATAAAGTAATGTACAAAAAACCTAAACATAATTACTTATTCAAGTTTTTCCATCGCGCAAAAAAGTTCTCTGAATTCATTGATGTTTGCTCCAAAAATTTATTGAGAGTAACGGGCAGTTTTAGATTCATTCTTTGTTGTGCATTGTTACACATAAATTGCACTAAAATATTAGGTAATTCGTTAAAATCTTCGACGCTCTCAACTTGTATTTGTTGCTGCACTTGAGCTCCAGCTTCTATAACAGGCTCTACTGGTTTCACTTGTACGCTTAAACCTAACACACAAATAAAGAGTTAATATAAAAGTGTTTCAATAAAAATAAATATATTTTTGTGAACTCACTTGTGGAAAGTTTTCCTTCACATGATATAGTTGTTAGAAAGTTATGGAATTGATAATTAGTTTTATTACCATAAAACAGAGTAATCTTTCCGAGATTCTGACGAAACTCCATTTTGACTCCAATCTGAAGCAATTCGTTTTCAAACAGCAATCCATTATTTTTACAAATCAATTTTTTTAATCCTTCCTCATTCGAGACAACAACACCACCAATTGAATTGTTAGAAGCGCCGATATTGTTAAATGATACATTATTGGAAATGTTATTATCGCCAAATACGTCCACCAAAAGACTTGCGTTTGATTGTGTTTGCGTGACATCGGGTGGAGAGCTATTTAAACCTAATAAATCTGTGGACGCATTCGCCGGAACTACTGGGCTCGTGATATCATTTATAATATTGTTAGTTATCGATCCCTTATACTCTTTGCCAGTAGTGGCCACACCGCTAGTCATGCCTGGTTTTTTCTTTTTAAGTGTCGCTAATATGGATGATTCCCTTTCTGGAAATGGAGGCATTTCCTCCAATACAGTGGCCAACACGTCTGTGGTAGCGATGCTACTCAGTTGCAAATATTCAACTGTTCTCTGCTGTAACTCCGCGTCAGCACTTCTAATATTACTATAATTCTTTAGCACAGTTTGAATATCGTTTTTAATTTCTGGAAACAAATTGATAAATTTAACATATGTTGTCAACAAAAGAGCTCGTGTCGATGCCGCGCATAAATGATATTTAGAATGCAAAAGTTGAAATTGAATGAGTGGACTCGAACGCTGGTCACCAGCTATCAAATTGCCAAATTCTCCGAGTATATATCCCGCCACTTTAACCATATTTTCGTGGCACGCAGGAGCTTGCAGAGTCTAATTATTGACAATTAGGAAAAATTTGAATCAATTTGCAAGGTTTTTTAATAACTTCCAAGAAATATAAAAAATTAACTGATTAAACAATATGAATATGTAACGCTAACGCTATTTTAATATAAAATAAATACTGATTTTTAGCCTTTACTTATACAGTAATTCTTACCCAAGTTATTGTAAAAATGTTCCAAAATAATTAGTTACTAAAGAAATTTGTAATAAAAATAATTTTGATTTAAAACGCAATTGTATGTTGATTGTAAAATAAGTGGTTTTCTTTTATATTTACAGAAAAAATAAAAATATGACCAAAATTCTATTTACTTTACTAAACAAACGATCGCAAGTAATATTAATAAAATTCATCAGCGATATATACGGTACATATACAAACCTCAAACACAGTTTTGGCAGCATATCCCTGAACATCTTCTCTATTTATCACAATTTGAATGACTCTATACCACACCTCTTCGCTAACATAATCACCAGCGATGCGAATCAAATTTAAAATAACGTCGACATACCATGTGTAATCAGAGGCGTATTTTTCTGCCAATATCGCTACTTTTAATACCTAAATATAATTTATTAAATTATTAACTCAGCTGCTCAAGAAACTAATGCGTGACAAACAGATAATGATTACTAGATCATCAAAAAATTATGGAGAGAATTACTATTAGAAAACTATAGAAAAATATTCAATTTGATATTGTTTTTTGATTTAAATTGCGGCTTGAAATTTAACAATAATGATTTGTCTCTAAATAAAACATGAAAAGCAGTTTGATTGGATATTTTTTAAGAAGCTATACATTTTTTTGAAAAAAGCCTGTTATTTGGTAAAAAAATCATCTATTTTAGATGAGCATTTCAAAATTAAATGGATATGTTGTTAATTTCGCTCTGATGTACATTATGCGTGATATTTTCTTACAATAACATTAATATTATTTTATTGGCTTATTTTTTAGTCTGAAATAATGATTTTTTTATAACATCTCAGTTTAAAATGGACTAATAAAAAATGCATCTAAAAATTCATAAAAAAATAGTATAGTATTATCAATATTTAGATTTATTTAGTTGTACCATATTTTCACACAGAAAATATTCCTAATGGTAAATTGAAAATAATTTTTATCTCAAATATCAGCATTATATATCTGTAACATAAATCTATAAATTTATATTCCAATGCAAATAAGACACATTATACATAAGGCATATTGATTTTAGACAGCATTCGTTTGTAAGTAGTAATATATTGTTTTAGTGATCTTTGAATAAATATAATAAAACAATTTGACGGTAAAAACAAATGGATAATATAGAGCGCAATTAGCAATAAATATGCTAATTAAACTATTTTATCGCTTCCTCAATCACACAATATTGAGTTTTGAAATGTTATGAGCGGACATTCATTTATTTTTCTTATATGACTGTATAATTTCGATGTTGCTTTTAAGGCAAGAATAGTATATTATTATGGTATAATTATGACAACCGAAGAAACATCAAATATTTTATTCCCATTCCGAAGAAATATCATTTTGAGGTATATTACTGAAAGAAGAATATAGCGCAGTATATTATAATCGTTGGACACACTTATAATACAATTATCATTATACATATATAATAATGTTAAAACTTTATAGACTACACTCGAAGCTCCAACACATGGAGAACATCAATGGATTCAAATTAAAGGGTAGTGCAAGCAAGAGTCTTGAGGGCAGTTTTGAAAAAACGCATTTTATAATCAAGTCAACTGTGTTAATAGGATTGAGATGGGGTCGGCGTGAGTGTTGCTCAATGGTTGTTCAATGTATTGTGCAATTTGTGATTGTCTGATATGTATCGGTTAAGAGCAAATAATATGAATTAAAAAATTTTAGTTACCATTTCTTCTCGTATAGAATAATCAGCAGTTTCCAAATAAGCGAGCATTTCACTTACGATCTCTTCTGCGTTCGACTTATCGCACATCGCGTAAAGCAGATCGACTGCTCTTTGTCTGACACTCACATCTCGTTCAGTCTAATATAGAAACAAAGCATAAACATTAATATAAAATTAAATTAAAAATAAAATCGATTAAATTACTTTAAGCGCATTAATAACAGTGTCCTGATGTTTCTTGACTGCATCGTGAGAAAATTCAGAAGTGGCTAATAAACACATACTTTCAAGAGCTAGATATCTTAAATTAGTTTCTCGATGTTGCAAGAACTGTCCCAATTGATTACATGCTCGAACTAATAGATTAGGTTCACTGTCCATATGAATGATTAAACTAATAGCTTCAAACAGAATCGCATTTTTAGCGTTCGAGTGTTGCACTTTCTTCGATTTTGGTGGTTCTTGAGCTTTGTTCAGAATTGTTTCCAGACATTCGTTGAGTCTACCTCTGACCCCTGGATCGTCAGGGGGCGGATAATTTTGCAATAATCGAAGCAATTTAACTGAAAGCCATGGCGCAGGAACAAAATAATAAGTGTAATCTTGTAAATCAGTGTAAGACGCGGTTACTATTCTACTTAAACGGGAAACTGCTAACGAAACGCATCCTTTGTATTCATCTGGACTTCTATTTACTAAAGAATTTATTACACTAACAGCTGCTGTCACAACACCCTAAATTAAATTATAATATAATTGAAATAAATAAGTACTTTTATTTAAAATTAGTCACATTTGCTAACCATATGTTGATCATTTAGCAAATGAATAATCCTTGAGGTCCATTCACCGCTTGGAGTCAAATCAGGAAGAGCTCTGTATAAACGCAACAAACAAAGTGCCGCACTTTGCTTCACCACATCAATTGTTTCCCTACACAGCATTTAAACAATTTAATTAATTTGTATGGTATTTACAAAATACGCAATACTAATATACATGAATTTAAAGTATACATACCCTGATACTAAAAGTTTTGGAATTTCATTGCCAAATGTTTCAGCCATTTCACGACTTCCAATATTAGCGATACACTGAAGCGCTAAATTAACGTGGATTGGATTTCGCGAAGACAAATCATTTTTGATCGATTGAATAATCAATTTCATCAGATCATTGTTTGCGTTCATTAAAACCGATATGAATAAGTAACCCTAAAAGTATTTAAAGTTTAATTTAAAACGTCATTTTTTAATCAAAATAGTCTCACAATTTGTTTCTCCGAATATTTATTGGAACTGAGAAGATTGACGGCTTCCATGTGTCCAAAATCAATGTCATGTCCCAACAGAAATATGAATAACAATTTACAAACATATTTCTTTTTTTGATAGCCATCTAATGTTTTGTCGCCTTTGAACTTATTCCTAATATTTGCCAATTCTTTATTGATTCTCTTAATTTCTGCTTCTTTGCTTTTACCTAAAAAATTATTGCTTTATTAATTAAATCTATATCTGATTACATGCAATTGAATATTATATTTCTATTATTTTATAAGAATACACCCCTTAATCAATATTGCATTGAGTTTTATAATCATTTGTTGCAATATTTAAATACATATTTCTAGATATTTTTTTTAAAAATCAACACAAAAATCACATTTTTTGCGTATTTAGATAATTTATACAATCAATTTGCTATAAATTCTATTAATAATTAGGTTTAAATTTATTAAATTAAAGGTTTATATCAGGGATATAATAACGTATTTGATATTAAATTTAAAAATATTTAATATACGATAAAATGAATTATTATTTTCAAAAAAATACTTACAATTTCTGATGTCCGAAATAAAAACGGCTAATCCTCTCATACCATCACCTCTTACTGCAGGCATTTTAACCACAGATCAATTCAATCGTATGACATCAATAGAATCAAATACCTATTAAATTGATTATTTAGCAAATCATTAATTCAGACATTTATAAATTCACACAAATCTCAGTTCAATTTATTTTCGTTTCATAACATGAATGGATACTATTTTATAATAAATAATTTAATTAATTATAAACAAATAAACAGCAAGTCATACCAAATATAATAGTATATCAATTAATCACAAAAAGTTATCGATGAGAATAGTGATTCACTAATGAACATTTGCACACATATTAACATATAATAATACAATCCACCGGTTTGTGTGTTATGCGTTATAGTGTGGATTAGTTTGTATGTGTATGTTGTGTCCGCCATTTACGCCCACTATTAGCACAGTAATAGTTGTCAATATTATTCAATCATTCATTCTTTGATTGTGTGCCGCCATCTACCAGTTAAATTAAATACTCTGCGCATCTTGCCTTGGATTACCTTCTCCACCATTTACCCAAACTATTTTTCAGACCTAACTTAATCTGTGTTTAACATACTAGATGTGGAGTGGCAGGTAAGGTAAGTAACAAAAAATTTTAAGTGAAAAAATGGTTATAAAATTGTACCTGATATAAGAATAGAGATTTTTAGACTTTGTGTAGTTTCTAATCTTGATTCATTTAGTCACTCACATACTGTACACTAAATGATATACTATTCACTCAATAGTTAATTTTTTTGCCAAATTAAAGCTTACATATTATTGCAAACCATTCTAATCCTTATTATATTCAAATAATGTTCTCCCTCCGTCCCTCCCTATTACACGTTCTCCATCACTATTAAAATGAAATGAATTTTATTTGTTAAATTTTGTTAAAATTATATTGCTTTAAGGTTTTTAATTATTTTTTATAATTTTAAAACAAAAACAGTTTAAATGTATTGTTATTCATTGTTTCATTCGAAAATACACTTATGTAAATATAATGCATACATTGTATTGGATAAACGGTTAATAACTAACAAACATAACAATTATTGAACGGGATAATAAAACTATAAAACACAAAATAAAAATGTATATACGGAAACTTACAACTAAAGAAAAAATTCTAAAATGTATTTTTTAAGTAGCAAATTAATAGTTAAAGAAAAAGTTTAATATATAGAATTGTAGGAACAACGTGAAGTGTAATTTTATAATTCCTGTTCTTGAACGTGGATTTCGCTAGTAATCAATTAATTATTTGCTTAATGCTTATATTGGTTTGTTTGACACTAATACTGGTACTTATCACGTTATATAAGTGCCTTTTTTAATTATTCATTCGCAATAAGGGTTAGACGGCTCTCTATAAAGACACCAGTATTGTGTTCAGAACCATAAATTTGTTATTAAATATAAGTCATCAGTGATGTCAATAAGCACAATCTGATGTTGAGCTAAAATAGCTTAAACCGAGACGAAAAAGTTGAATTTTGAATTTGTAGAGTTTTGAACTAAGGGTACAATGTTTATATATCTCAGTCAAATATGAAGCTCAGTATTACAATCTTATTGAATTTAATTGTAGTTATTAGCTGCAAAGTTAATCGAATTTTATTATTAATGGAAACACCTGATAAATTATACGCAATGAGTAAAATAATCTTTGATAAAAATGCCAAAATTCTGTGCAAAATCTTTTTTCCAAATATTCTTTGAATAAATTTACATAATTCATTTATTTGAGATGATTCTTTAAAACTCTTAGAATATTTTACTTTTTGATTATGGTTTAATCTTAACGAAATAAGTCATTAAAGTTAATATAAAATATTAAAATGATAATTTCATCAGAAATATTATTGCTTAATGTGTTCAAACTCGACACTTGTAATAAACTGAACTTCTAATTAGTTACGATTAATCAGTATCTGAAGCCTACAACTCTTTAGAGTTATTGCCATAACTTCGCATTAATATCTTATAATTAAAGTGTATTATATAACTATACGTAGGATATACCGTAGAACACCAATTATTATTAGTAATATTTATTGCAATTATACTTATATTAATTATGATTAGAATTTAAGGTTTTCAAATTTTAACCAAAAGATAGAATTTTTTACATTTAAATAAATAAAAATTTATTTTTATTTCAACAATTGTCAATATTTACACAAAACAATGTTGAAAATTCGTATTCAGTTTTCGTTTGATAAATCTTCTGTAAAACTTCGTTATTTGCAATTTGAATTTGCATTTCTGCAACAAAAAAATAAAGAAAATATATGCACCGTTAGAAAAAATATTTTAATAAATATTTGAGAAATCAGAGTAAAAGCTCATTTATTTTGTTACATGACCAGAATATCGATTTTATTTCCACAATTTTCGTTTTAGAGCACTAATTTAAGAATTTTCAGAAAAATCTCTTCTATTTATTTCAGTAATTTGAAGCACTGCTTCCCTTTCCCCGAACACATACTCAATACAATGTCTGTTATATTCCTTTCCGATGTTCAACATTACATAATCATTTAAGGAATTATTATTACAAATAAAATACGATATATAAAAGAAAAGTTCTTTTCTTATAAAACAATTTATTAAAGTTTCTACGGACTATTACACGCAAGAAAAGTTCTCAGTTTTATGAGTTCTCAAGGCAATGGTCTAATTTAATTTCAGAGCTGCACAGTAAGGTAGAGTAGATAAGCTTACAAACAAAACTCATTTAGAAAATACCGAACAGACAAACTATAGAACTTTCGCTTACTTTTGTTTAATAACGCAATTACTCAATCACTTAATATCGAAGTTTATTTATAAATACTAGAATATTTATTGCGTGTGCGTTTCATGAAAATTGAAATTCGTAAATATTTTCCAGTGCTTTGATATTTTGATCATGTAATACTGTTACAGTAATGCTATGATAGTAGTAATGGTAAGTCTACAACGTTTTGATGCTTTAATCGCGTATTCTATCCGTTATGTTATGATTCGGTATCAAATATTATGCATTACTGCTACAAATATAATGTGTTTATGATAGAAAAAGGTTTCCACATAATTCTAAATGTATTCTCCTATTTATATTTCTTTTACTTTTATATTTCTGATTCAATAAATAAATACCTTGAAAATGATGCACAAAAGAGTCGACAACATAATAGAGAGAATCACTAAAACGTAAACTTTTCTCTCGAAAGTGATTTGTTTGCGATTGTATTCGTAGTACTCATGAATATATGAGAATTTGTTCCTTTCATTAAGTGCGCGTTCAAACTGAGACCGTCGAGGAAACATTGATTCGTAAAATTGAACTAACATTGCCTGCACTGTACGCGTATCTGTCATTTCTCCCAAATGTTCGATGTTATCGTTAAGACACATAAATTTTTTTCTATGTTTACTCAATTCGTCCAATTCTTTCTCCAGAATCGATGTGTTTGAACGAATCATTTTAAAGCTGATTTCTTCTTCGCCCATAACTTCAAACTTGTTTGCTTTTAATGGACTCAGACTGTTAACTAATTTATTTGTTATATTTTCGCATTCAGTTATTATCAATTTCGGTATCTCTAATGACTATAATGGCAAAAACATAAATACAATCAATTATTTTTAATAACTTATAATTGCATCATCAAATTACATGATCAATATATGTCGCTCTATAATAGAAATGTGTTACATTTAATATAGCGATTTGTTCTGGACATAACTCATTATCCGCGCAACAATAAGATAAAAAGCTATAGAATTCTTTGATCGCAGATGTTTTCAGTGGTAACTCATTTAGAATAATAATAACAGATCTTATTTCTTGGAGAGACCAACTTCTAAATCATAAATATATTAAAACATACATTTAAGTTATGTATATTTAATTATTCATTTCAAATAGCAATAGCGGAACACTTCTTCTAATGCAACGAGAAAAAGGTATCGTAAAAGGTATGATAGGTTTATAAAAAATTTAAAACTAAATAATTTATTAAATAAATCAATAATAATCTAATTTAGTGGCAATCAATCTAAAAAGTTTTCTATACCGCGAACCATCGACATCAAAGTTATCAAATATATCTGAAATAGTAATTTGCTTTTTTTCGCTGATTAAAAAATAGTAATAAGAAAATGCAAACTGCATGTCATCCGAGCTTCTAATTCTGTGCGAAGAAGTAATATCAAACTGATGTGGAAATGTGCTTTGAAGTCTTGTCATGATATCGACATCAACAAAATGAGCGATATGTGCGGGAACTTTGCGCAACTCGAGACCGAATACCTGATTATATATTTGATTTACGTGCCTTAACGAGTCTGCATACGTATCCATCAAATGTCGAGTAAATATTAACTTAGTATCAGCTTTATTCTCATTTTCTGCCGCAGAAATTGCATTTTCAATATCACTAAAAGTTGACTGCTTCTCCCATTTGAATGCACTAATTGTGTTATCGTATTGTTTTATAGCGGTCTTGTAATTACATATTTGGTTTATATATAATTTAATCAATCTTTTTCGATAATTTAGAAAACCTTTATCTGTCAAAAGTCCTTTTTTCAAATTATTATCGAACTCATTAAGTTTTACCTTTAATTCGTTTGAAAATTGATCATCTTTTATATCACAAGGAAATGAAAAATTGTCTTGTGATACGTCATCCAAGCCTAGAATCTTTGGATATTGATTATCTAAATGTGAATTATCTATATTTATCGTTGGATTAAAAGTAAAATTGTATGTATAATTCATTTCATCTTTCGTTATATTATTTTCTTCTCCGATTTCCTCAATCAAAATATCCTCATCAGTAGAAAATTCTTGCGTTTCGTTCAATCTTGGATGTCTTTCATCAGAAATCACTAGAGCCTGAAATCTAATAATAAATTCAGTATTGTTTTTCATACCCTTTAATAAAATTGTGATATTCGTGGTTTCGTGATTGGGATAGAAAAGTAAAGTTAAAATTTTGTGTTTCATATTCATCGCAGCGGAACGCACAGCAGTATTATTCTCGTAATGCATTTCATTAATATCTAATCTTGGATTTAACAGAAACTTAGTCATATTAAAATAAACAGCGTTTGTGCCGAAAGGAATCACATAGAGTTGTCGCTTTGGATTAAAAGTGACACCGAAAAGATAATTATAGCTTTTAGTACCACAATCTCCTAAATCAAACGCACACTCTTTATTATTGCACACTTGATCACAAAACTTATCACTTAACCAATTATTAGCGCAATTAGCGCTGCACTGATTCAATCCTGAATTAACTTGCGAAACACCAGAATTTCGACGATCAAATCGATTCTTTGAACCGATAATTGGTTTCAAATGATTGGCGTTTCGCGGATCACAATCTCCTCCGTCCCAAAGACATTCTGATTTATTGCAGGCATTATCACAATAGCCATCTTTGAGCCAATTCATAGGACAGCCATCAGCGCAGTTGGGCACAGGCCAAGACAAATATACCTTATATCCTTTGCTTTTGGTATAAAAGTCTTCAGGCCATACAGGCTTTCCAAGCAATATATCATCATTTAAATAAAGGAATTTCTTGGAAAGATTAGGGATTCGGTGAAGATGTGTTTCAATAGCTGGTGAGCTGAATGTCGGCAAATGACTTTTATTAATGAATATTTCCTAAAAAGCAATTCGCTTTTTTCAATTATGTTTTTTTGTGGTAAACTATAATTGTTGCTTACGTCGTGAGTTATCACTTTAACTCTAGGATTTTCTAAATTAAGCCAATACGGAATCTGGCCATTAGTAACAATATAGACATTTCTAATCCATGGCGCGTTCACTTCGAGTGACCGCAATGAATAGCGCAACTCTTCGTTGTCCGCGAATCTGCTCTCAGACACGTCAGTAAGTTTATCGGATTCATTGAGAATATTGTTGTGTCCGAGTGTCAGTTGAACGGGATATAGAATTTGAAATGTTTGCTTCAAGTTTTCTAAAGTTCGGTTTAATGTAGAATTGCTTGTTCGCAAAA
The DNA here is from genome assembly GCA_034698365.1 of Steganacarus magnus. Lineage (NCBI taxonomy): Eukaryota > Metazoa > Arthropoda > Arachnida > Sarcoptiformes > Steganacaridae > Steganacarus > Steganacarus magnus. Next base: position 22,062 of record JAQIVF010000015.1, read on the forward strand.
CTTTACTCACATTTCCATTAAGATTTTTAATGCTTAGCAAAGCTATTCTCTTATGTTCGTAAATATTGATGACTTGTATTTGTTTTCTAGTAAAAGGTGATAAATATCTAATTAGTTGCGACATTGTAGTATTGGTCGAATTGTTAGTCAGTAAAATCATGGACGAAACCGAAATTACATTATTGTTCGCAACGCTTTGAAAGTTATTTGATTCGTCTAGCATTATATAAGCTGTTGTGATAGAATAAGTGCTTGTATTATGTGATAAACTACATCTCTCTGTTTGCTCTCGAGCTAAAAGGTAATAAAAATAATGATAAAAGCTATAATGTGTTTGATATGAGACGAGATTGAAGGCAAACAGAAGGCAATAGGCATATGTTTCATATGTTACCTGTGAAGAGGTTCGAGAAATAAATCAAACTTCCACTATCCTTGAAATTTTCAAACTTTGTAACATTATTTAATATCGCGAAAGGATTTTCCACAATTGGTTTTATAAACGCAATTGGAGTTTCGATGCATTTCTCATTCGACTCGCAATACTTTTTACTACATGTTTCTGATATTAAATATTGTATTTTTTTACGTGTATTTTGCAACTCTCGCAACAGCTTGGGATCACTACCATTAACCCATGTGTAAACGGCGTCTATTGACAAGTGCTGACACAAATCATTTTGATTAATCGAATCATTTATTAATAAATATCTTTTATTAATAATTTTATGATTCAAAACTAATACCTAGTAATAACGCAATGAAAAAACTCATAAAACTAACAATAAGAGTTCGATTAAATCAATGTTACCTCAATTATATGAAAAAACGCGATTAATATGATTGAGAAGAATGCAAAACACAACAAAACTGAATGCTTATTTGTAAATATATCGTAAATTCTTCGCTGTAAAATTTTGCATATAAATAAGCGTATACTGCGTTGCATTTTTCAATATTCTGTTATTACTGAGAAACTCAGACTGAGCCGAGTTTTTAAGTAACGTTATCGTCAAACAGTCACAAATTGACCATTGACTTCAATACAAGTGTATTACTTATTTTTGATTATTAAAACAAAATGAGATAAAACTTAGTGTGCGTTTAAGAAAATCTTAGTTTATTGAAATAAGAAGATAAGTACTCAGTATTTGATGTTTTCTCAGAATTATCTATATGTGAATCATTGAATCATACATTTCCGACATAAAGACTTGTGATACACTCATCTATGTTGATACTTAAAAAACGAATCACTAAATTACTAGGACCGTGAAATAGTTGGGAAAATACTTTATGTGAGTCAAATGTACAAAAATAAAAATAAATAAATAATTCAGAAATATTGTATTGTCCATATGTTATATAAACTGAAAAAATTTCATTTGATAATTAACATTATATAATATGAATGTCTTAAAAAGTTGGAACTACAGAGCTCTGTATTATACTTTATTAAAGCTGTTTGGGATAATGTATGGAATTCTATGCTTGCCATTATAAGTTATAAAACTTAGATAATTGAAGAATTTTTTACACTAATTAGACTAATTAATCTAAAAATTTCAAGAACAATTTATAAGAAATACATAGCATTCCTCAACATAATATTGCAAATAAGAATTTCAGAGTTTGGGTTTAAAACGTGGAATTTAGAGCATAAAGATATCGTTTGCTAATTTAAACAAAATTTTATTCGATATAAGCTATAAGTCAGGAAAGCTAAATATGAGTGACATTAAAATTAAAGTTTTAAGTGGAATAAACTGAGTAAAGTGTCAAGAGTGCAACGATTCATTTAACTGCTAATTTTGCAAATCTGTGCCAAATTCACACGCTTCACAATGATAAATAGACTTTCACTTACCGTAGTTCTAATTTTATATTAGCTTTTCAATCTTACCAGACAAAGTGTGGCGCTCGGCTCAATGTTGTTTATATTTTAACTAAGTTAACGAAAAGTCTAGTTTAATTAATGAATAAAACTAAGCTAAAGTAAATATAACTTGATTTAGATGGTATCTAACATTAATCCATATCAAATTCTGAAAAGTTTAATAAAGCCTAGGTAACTTAAATTTTTACGTATTTTATTTGTAGGGCACGGACGAGCCGGGCTTTTGAGTTTCAAAAATATCAGGGCTCGGCCTCAACCTATAGGTAGACTGACCAGATATTTTTGAGGGAAAACTGGATTTCTCTCAAGAATTTGCAAAAATAAACTGGATATAAACTGGGCACTACTAACAAAATACGTTAAAATGTTCAATTTTTGTACTGTATTTGCACTGGACAGCAACCCAAAAACTGGACAATCCAGTGCAAAAATTGACATCTGGTCAGTCTACCTATAGGGCCAAAATACCTCTCTGACCTAAATATTTTAACAATTTAGGAGTCAATTGTTTTCTATGTAAAATTTTTTTTTTGTAAAATTGCTGCAAAAAATATTGAACATATTTTATTGATTTTATTTTACCAGTATTCAACTTCAATTACAAAATTTTGACGGATATTACATTTTGAATGAATTGTTCTAGAATCTAAATTTAGTATAGTAAATGATGAGTTTGATTGTTTGGTGTGAAAGAATATTCTACATGTTAATAATGCTTTACCAATTACTAAAGATAAAAATCTTTATTTAAATCAGATCTAAATTAGATGGTTATTCTACAAATTATTAAAATACGTATTGTTTTTCAAAATCGGATTAGATATGAAATCTTTTCCTTTTTGGTAAAAAAATCAGAGTCGATTAATTTTCTTTTTATTTATAATCTGATTTTATTTTATAGGTTAATATTCAATAACTTGATTGTGTAAAATATTATTCATTTTAATACCGCAAATTTGACTCAATAATACCATTTCCCTCAAAAGTCAATTTATTTCATTCACTGGATAATCTCAAAGCACTTAATGTTTCAAATTTATCAATCGATCTGTTTATTTAAACATATTTATTTCATTTTGATATTAATTGACGTTTTTTAATATGGTTTAGCAGTTTATATGTCGAAATAACTCAGCTTATTTAATGATAAATTTAATTTCATCATTAAATACTAATATTGAAAAGAAAAATATTAGACAAATTTAATTGATTATTGTGAGTTTAATAAACTTTATTTTCCAAGCTTATCAGTGGTTTCATTTACAATTAATTATTCTACATCTCAAAGTAATAAAATTTTGCAAACTCGTAACGGTATCCAATTTTGTCTGAATCTAATTTCACGCATTTTTTTATTACATTCGTTATCCTAATAAATACCACAGCAAAAAGAATTACGAGTAAAATATGCTCATCTAATGTTAACTAACTTTAAACTCAAAATTATTTCCTTTGCGAGATAATTAAAATTGAAATGATACCATAAATCTTAATTCACAAAAGCCCTTAATTGTTAAAATTATTTTATTATTGAAATCTTTTAAAATAGATTAGAACCCAAATGATTGCGAAGCGAACAATAATTTTAACTGCGATTGGTTTTAGCTTATAGTGAATAGTGGTTCAAAATAATTCGATGTATAAAACACGCCTTTCTTTTGTTCCGTCTTTTATATATATTTTTAATTCGTTGTCTAACAGTACATTTCACTTTTTTGTCTTTATTTCATCTTATTGTTAGATATACTGTATATTTAATTGAAACAAAAAAAGAAGAGATTATCATTGAAACGCTAGCGCTGTTAGGAGTTAACACTTTACGCAGTGCATCACAATTTTAAACAATTTAATAGAAATGAGATGAGCTTACATATTACGGTAGAGTGAATTGTTTTTAGATGGGCATCACTGTTGGCATATATAATGACCTACACTTACATAATGATCAACACAACGCATATTGTAACCATAGTGACGATATTTAATATCAATCTATGCTCCGGATCTTTGAACCCGTCGTATAATTTTACTATATATTAAATAATATTAATTAAGATTGAAGATTGATTAAAATAAAATATGGATATGGTTTTGGGATTTAAATGTTATTTATTGCAAGTTAAGTTTTACATCGAATACAAATGAAGAAATCACATAAGACTGCATTTTTGTTACATTATGATCACACAATTCTTTACAAATTTTACGGTATATTAACAGTAAATTATGAATGTTTCGGTTCGTTATTTATTATTAAAGTGAATATATATATATTATTAAAACATAAAAAGTGATACAAAAGAGAGAGAAAAATTTTCTAATCATCATTATTATTATTATTATTATTATTGATAAAGAGGTTTTTTCTAAGTTACAATTAGTTTTTTTTATACAAATACATTTTGCATGATAAAAGGAGAGAGAAATAAAAAATATCAACAATAAAAGTTATGAATTGAAAAAATAGTAAAACCAATATTATTATCTCTAAATATCATTAACTGTGATCAATAATATACGTAACACTAACTTAATTAAGTAACTAAAAAAATCTCTAATAATAGTTACATATCCTCTTAACAACAAAATATATTAACACAAGAGATCACTTCGAATGTTGTAAAATTAATAGGTGTATTATTAAATAATTAATTATAATTAATAATCGATTAACCCATGTTTTGAACCATCATTAATGGAAATCGAATCAAATCGAAACCTAAACAACTATTATTAGTTGGAACAGTGAAGTTTACGCTTTTAATTATAATTAATGATTAATAATGAATTGGCATAATTGCCCTCACAATCACAACAAGTGCTTTCATCGTTGCATTCGCATGATAGCAGTCGTCCGAAGGTAACAAACAAAAATAAAACTGCCTGCAGTCTCAATTAGTAAATAATAGCTATTAGTAAATGTATACAATTATAATATATTCAAAGATATGTAAACAATGCAGCTCTGCTATCATAGCTCGGTAAGCTTATTATCGCATTTTGTTAAAATCATATATTAATGTTAATAATATATATCAAATTCCTATTTTTTTGACACAAAATCAATGATAATAAGTTAAATGTAAAAATTAAAAAAAAGTTGCGGTTATGGCACTGTAGACAAATAAAAATTGTACACAAATAGTTGGCAACTTTAAAATAAATGTTTTAAAAGGAACAAAACTCTTTAAAAACTTATTTATAAGTGACTAATAATTAAAAAATAACTCATAAGTAGTTAATAATTATAAAAAAATTAGTAAATAATACTAAAAATTTAATATAAAAAAACAAAACTAAATGAAAATGTTATATCAATGTTAATAGCAATACAGTCAGTGTCATACTTTTGCTGCATTTCGGTGATGAAGTACTTGCCATTGTTTATATGGCCGATTATTAGTCACAATATGTCACATAAAGTAAGGGTTTTAGCTTTGAAATTATAACTCAGTTTTTGTGTCATCGTTTGATAAATGTTTGATAAATCAAAATCAAAGCAATAATAATAATATAATTAAATGCTTTAAAATTGGCGATAACTTTGCAAGAAATAATAGCCAAAGAAACCATGCATCAGATTTTTCAATGGACATTATCTCTTAGCGATGCAATCATTTCAATGTTATCGACTCTAATTATGGCAATGTATGGCATTCTAAAAGTTAAGGGTTGAATCATCCCATTCCAGTTCTCCTCTCCTAGCCTTTGATTTTTCTGCACTCTCGTCTTCTGTACTCTCACCATCTTCATGATAACTACTGCCGTCATCAGAGCTATCACTTTCTTCGTCTTCGTCGTGTAATTGCTGGGTTTCGTGTTCTGTTTCAATTTGCTGAATTAAAAAAAGATAGCATAACTATCAGTATCAATGCTTGTAACATTTAAAATTAAAATAGTCTTAATCTAAAGAGATTTCTACAGAGATGTTTCGGTATCTCTCAAATATAGTGCTGTTAAACTTGTAGAGAAGCGAAAACATTTAAAATAAAAATAATGTACGCTAAATAAGCATTCAAATTCAAGTGTTAAGTGAGAATCTGTATAATTTGTTCAATTTCGACAAAAAGTATGATCGCAGTTGTGTGCTAAATCTAAGTAAATCGATAAACTGTTCATTGTATTTGAAGTCACGGGTCATTAAGCTATATTTAGTATTTCGAATATATATAATATCTGCATAAATTAATAAATTATAGAAATGACGTGTTGTTATCTTAACACAATTGATGCAAAAAATACTGGCGATAGAATTTATCCATCCATTTTGAAATCTTAGTAATGAGTTCTAAAGAATTATAGGCAAAAGTACTAACATTATGGGAATGCAAGTAATTCTAGTTTTGCGAAATTTAGTCAATTATTGTGATGCAAAAATTTATTGTTATCATTAGTTTATATCAAAGGTAGAAAATTCAAAAAGATTTTTTCAGTTGTTATAGTAACTAATTGCCACGTAATATATAAAATAAAATATATAAGCGAATCAAAATAAGGAATTTAATAACATTTAATTAATGTTAAACTAAGTGAACTACATTTTCTAAGCAGAAGGGTTTAGTCATTTAAGTTCGGTTTTTCGTTTAGATGTAGAAAACTAACGTGAAATAACGCATAGAAATAAAACTCGATTGTAACGCATAAATAAATGATGGAATATTGAAATTTATCGATGCACTATTATTTCGGTAAATTAATTTTTTTTGTGTTATTTGACTGAGGTTAGAGAACGGAGACATGGATATATGTATCATTAATATAAGTGCACAAATTTCCAATATACCGTAAAAATTAAGCTATCAAAAACATAGGTAGGGACCGGTTAAGAGGTTTTTAAAGGTATTATGCCATCGTTATTAAAATTTCATATTAACAATAAATATTAATTAAATTTCAGAAAAAAATGAATATTAAACATGCAGTATTTTTTTCATGAGATACGATAAATTCTTAAAATAAGTTAAGCTGTTTTGAATTTGATTTTTCATTGACGTATAATGAGAATTATCGCGTTATCAAAAAAGAATTAATACTAAAATAGTGTTCTCTCTTTCTTTTTTGCTCTAAACAATAAGTTTTGTTGCATAATATATGCATAGAATACTAATATTTTTACCGAAGGGATTTCACAATTTTATTTAATCACTACTCCAGCGTTAACTTTGGAGAGAGAGAGAGAGAGAGCCATCGAGGGTTGCCACTAACAACGCAAATTTTTTTCAATAGGTTCAATAAAAACATTTTTTTTTATAAATAATATAACCTTTGGCAATATATGGCTAAAACATGTCAAGTGGCGAATACCCACTTCGTTGCGTTTCATTTTGCTACCAAACAAATTTGTTTTATACTCACACGTCTATAAATTAGTAACTAGACGTTATAGACGTTACGAATTATTTAGAATAGAAATTATCTAATGTTTCCTGCCATTAACTTCGGAGAATTGCAGGTTTTTTAATTAGTAATATGAGCAGAACAAGTCATATAATTGCAGAATTATATAAATGAACTGATAATTGTATTTGGTTTAAACTTTACTGATTAAAACAAAAGATTTCATATATTATCATATTATTCACTAATAATGTGCATATAAGGGATTGTATTAAAGAGATATAATCATTACCACATTTATCGCATAATAATTTAAAGTAATTTTAAATGTTAAATATGTAATATAGTTATAATTAAATATAAAAATAGTCTAATAAAATAATGATTTTAAAGAAAGTTTTATTGTTAAAAGTTGAGTACTAAAGTATTATAGTATAGTATTGTTAAAGTACAGCATTTTCATCTATAATTTTCGCTTATTTATTGTGTGAACACAAATATTTAACCAATAAAGGAGCACTTATTTAAGTTAATTTGACAATCGAAAACAGCAGATGGATATTCTTATGCCTGACAGCTGCTATGCATATCACTCAAAACTGTTAAAAACTGAAAATTGCGATTTTTTTGTTAACTCGTTGATGGGCGGGACATTCAAACAGATGCTAACAATAAATGGACAAAAGCTTAATTGCAAATTTTAACATTTCTTTTTTTGGATACAATCTGAAAATGGACAGACACTCGAATATTTATAAAGGCTAATCTACAGCAAACTTTTATTATCAATAATATTATACAAAATAAATATTAAGATTTATTTGCCTTTCACTGTCAGGATTTGATATTTATATACAAAATAAACAATAGATACGCTCTTCCGTTACTTTCTAACATAAAATAAATAAAAGGCAATGTTTTAGTTGTTTTTAGTGCAGCGCTAAAGTCATTCATACCATTTTCTATATTAAATCAAAAGAATTAATGGCTGAATTCATTTTTGGTCTATAAATTCTGGCCAATAAAGTGATTAAAGTTTTGTAAATGTGATTTTTATACAATTAGAACCCAATATCTCGCTTAAGTTAAAGAATATTAAATTCTAAATGTTTGTTTAGCGTAATTCTCTAACTTAACCAAACATTCATTAAAGCGTTTTAATACTAAATAGAAAACAGCGCTTAATAGATAATATTTATTTATTACTGTTTGAATAAAATCTGCAAATTTATTATATTAGCAAAACATTTGCAATACAAACTTTTGCAATGACGACAATTTACTCAAATATTTGCAAGGATTTTCGAAAATAATTGAATTTTAATTTTACACAGTGTATTCGTAATGAGTTCATATTTAATTGAAAACAGAATTAAATGCTTTAAAATTCGCTTTAATACTTAAAACAAATAAAAAAGTTAACTTACGTCCAAAGGATTAACGGTAATAGTTAGCGAGGAGTCATCCCAAGCCATTTCCTGTTCGTCGTCGCGCGCGTCTCCGGATCTGTGATGCGCGGCGCGAATCCTTATGACGCCCAATACGATCATAAACACGAGAAATCCAACGCAAACCACGATAATGATGGTGACGGCATGACCTACAACGATGGGGGACAAGCGTGCATTCACTATAATCAATAGATTTCAGATTTACTAGATAACTAAATATTAATTAAACAAAATTGTCTCACTGGCTGTTGTCCTTCCAAACGCGTCGCCAGCATCTAAAAGACCGCCTCCTTCGAGAAAACCGCTCGCAGTTTTAATACGCGCGTCTTTGAACTCAACTCTATGATCATGAATTTGCGAATGTGCCACAGGTTGAGGCTGAACTATAGTGTGCTCGTTTGCGTGAACGTTTGATTGCGGTTGTTGTTGAGACTGTTTTTGTTTTTCAACTTTTGGATGTATAACAGTTAAAGTTTGAATGTAATCATTGCTAGAAAATCGACCATTCAATTCAGAACATGTCAACTTAAAGGCACGATTCAAATAATAGGCTGGTTTCCTATTGAAATACACGAGTTGTCGCAATATCTGTTGATAATTATGAACCGAATCAGCTCCTATTAGAATAAGAGGTAAATTGGCAAATATATAGCACATTGCTTTAGTTATCTTCTATTATAATTGAAGATAATGTCCAGTTCTTACCATATATCACAATACCATCTTTTGTTTCTTTGTGATGTATTCCCAAATGTGTCATAAAGTTTGTTGGCAAACGGAAATATTCATGGTCTGGATTGAGAGGTGGATATACTTGAACAGTGCAAGTGTCCAATTTATGTTCGTTCATCAATTTGTTAACATTATTTGTATTAGACAACGAGTCCTCATTCGAATCCAAGTCAGTATCGTCGTCGTCATTATCATTATCGTCAGGTTCTGCCTCTTGATTTATGAGTATGGATACTGTAGAGAATAACTCAAATCCTTGCATAAACGCTTCATATTCTCGAGCTAAGTTTGGAGTGCCATTAAGTGCGATACTTGGCTGATCGGTTGGCATTACCATAACATATGAATCTACTTGAGGTACTTTTAATGATTTGCCGTTTGAACACCTAAAGTTAAAGTTGAAGTGTGTTAAAAATTGAACGTATAAAAAATATCGCTTTAATTACATGATTGAAGTCGATATTCTTAAGCTGCGTCTGCCAGGCGTTGGAAATTCTCTCGAATTAAAGTAAGCTATTTGAGAGAGCATATCCTCGACATCGATGGCATCCTTTCCTTCGATAAAAGCAGAAGTAGAATCAACATTCGTTGACACCTCATTTCCAGGTTCTAAAGTGTCGGTCGGTGGTAATTGTAAGCCTTCTTTGCATCGATGTAAACACGACAATACGTCTGGATTTTCATTTTGACCGCGAAGTATTGATAGACCCGCTAAAAAGCCTCTAAAATGGAAATTCATTTTTGAATTCTTTCCCTCCCAACACGCGCCGACAACGAATGTAGTGTTCAGTCCTTTGACAGCGTGAAGAGGCCAATCATCAACAATTTCTGGATTAAAGCTCGTATTATGAAACTTTTGACCATCAATATATAAAATAGCATCTGGAAAGTTGACGCTAACGGCAAAATGATGCCACTCGTTATCACACACTTCAGATAATTTCCATCTATATTCTGCAGGCTTGAACACTGTATGCTTTTCTTCATTAAATTCACGACGAAGAAGAAGTATTAAACGACAGTTTCGTACAAAAAGAGAATAATGATGTCGACTCTTTTCTATAAATATACGAGTGACACAAAAACAAAAGTAGAAGATAAATTAAAATATTAGGCATTAGAGAGAACTTCAATTAATTAAAATGATAGCGCACTCACTGTGATCATCGGAGTTACATATAATATGCTCTTTGATGTGTTTATTGGTTTGATCCGCTGGCGGTTCGTGTTTCATCCAAAACGATACCGTAAACTTATTTGTTAGGTTATGATTCAGCGTTGTTTCTGGAATCACAACAGCATTTGTTGCGCCATCAAACTCGTATATTTGATCACTCTCTTTGCCATCATCTGTAGGCAATTCCCTCGTCCATTCGGCACCAGTTGATGGCGATGGCAATAAATCAGCGCTTTCAGCGCTCGCACCTATAATACGTATAGAATCAAATATATGTAAAATTATATATATACACGCATTTCTAGTAAAAATTTATGTTTAAAAATGTGTAATTCACATAAATAAACAGAAAAATGTTTTAAACATCCAGAGTGAATACTTTAACGAAAACGTGCTCTTAAACGCTGTGAAATAATAAATACTACAGTTTATTATTAGCTTCAGAGAAAAAAATGTAGAGCTGACCAACAACTAGTCTTCTTTTGTAAAAACCAATTGCAAAAAATACTCATTACTACTTTATTTCCATTTCTCGGAATTTAAAGCTTTAAAAAGTGATTTATGTGACTCGACTATTAGAATAGTCTATTCACACATACGATTACACCGACAATCAACATATTTATGTTGTCATAAAACTTTTCGTATCATTTAAATTAAATTTACATCTAACATAAAGATGCCTAAGAATACTTGGGATTTTAGTTATTATTTCTCAGTTGTGAATAAATATTCATAAGTTGAGACTATTTTTAAAATTAACTCAATTAGAGATTTACTTGTGATAGAAATGATTAATGAGCAGCAAATGTTTGCCAAATATATTTAGATTAAGGCTGGTTTTGTGATATGAAATTGGGCTCTAAATTAATTACATTGTTTGGCTTAATAATACAAATACAAATTTATGTTATGATAAAATTAACAAAATTACAGAAATATACAGTATATCAACATAAATATACAACATATGAATCATATATGATATCGATTTTGATACATATTTAGCGAAGTTATTTAGTACTAAATAATTAAATTTCGAGGCGTATTTAATGCAGTAAAACTCTGCTCGAATGTACCGTATTCTTTCATCATTACAGCATAACGAGAAGTCTTCTCATTATTGATGAAATGCTACACAGCTTTTAGGTCATAACAATAGGGTAAACCATATCAGGTTCTCGTTAGACTAGTTCGTACAGTACAGTAACTGTTATATGCAGCAGCAGTAGTAGTACAGTATATTCTTGCAGAAAAGTTTATGTTTATTTAGCTTATAAGAATTTCGACATTTTAAATGAGATTACGGCAAGAGATTACATTAATATTGATCAACTCATCCACAATGGGCTTAATTCTTAAATCTCTAACATTCACTTTCAACATATATTGACCCTAAGCTATACATTAGCAAAATGGAAATTAAAAATAACTAAAAATAACTATAGATAACTATATCGACGTTATAACTTCGCAAAATTTAAAATTAATAGAAAATCTGAGTTTTGTTTTGACGGTAAATTTGAATAAAATTTCATCTTTCAATATTAAAATTCGACAAAAGGGAATAAATTCGCGTTTTATGGCTCTAAGATTGTTATTCACAAAAGTTATTCATAAAAAAAATAAAAACTTGCCATAACTTACCGCATAATTTTCTTTGAGATTCAACAGAATAAGTGTCACGATCGCATCCTTTTCCAATGTGATGCGTTAATAGTGTGATACGAACGGAGACATTTTCAGTGTCACATGGAATATCACATAACTGAAGCTCTGCGTCAGCGACTAATACTCGAGACCCTGAGCCTGGGGTATATTCGATCCTCTCCTGAATTCCTTAAAGTCACATTAAATTTAAAGTAAATCATAAGTAATTTTTATAGTTTAAATTATATTTATTAAAAATATTCACACAATAAAAATATTTTTTTTTTGAAAATGGGGTTCAGGAAACATTTCTGAAACCTATACGAAAATTAAGAAATTCTTAAATTCCGAACAAAACTTTACACGGTGTAAATTTTTTATTAAATATTACTTCAAAATTTTATTAATAAATTTTACTTTATATCAAATTTGACTAAACATAATAAAGTATTTATGTTTTAGTTTATAACAAATTAAAGCTGCATTTTCTTCGGTAGTATCATTGAGTCTCCTTATATAATAATCTCGTTTTGTATTTTATTTATTTTCTCAAAATCAAAAATTTTGCACATGCATACTATGTAACTAATTTTAAATTTCCATATCATTGAAATTATTTTACGAATATAAAATTCATCTGTGAAATTATATAGAAAAGGTATTTGAATTTAAATATTTTCATGATAATGAGCGGTAAAGGAAATGAATATTTCTGAAAATGTTTTTCCAATCAATAAGTTGATAGATTTAACACATTATGAGCAGCAATATATTATCCAAAGATACTTTTTTTAAGTTTTTCAACAAAAACTCTCAGAATATCAAATAAAAAATAATTCAAGAATTATATTACTCTATAATTGAATTCTAAATCAAACATTCTAACCCACAAAAGTATGGAAAATAGAATATAAGGGTCGATTTATTCCTAAGCAAACAGTACTATAATTCTAAATAAATTGAAAGTATTTATAGAAACAAATATGAAACATTTATATTAAAAGTCCACAGATAACTTATAACTCTCTTTTCTTGTTTTTTTATATAAGTACAAGACCTGAATTCACAAGTGGATGGCAAAAGTAAAAATAACTAATAAAATATTCTATTTAATTGTATAACTTTTAAAAATAAAAATTAAAAACTCAATTCATATAAATTCCGTCAATTATAGTGTTTTAACTTTTAAAATAAAATTTTAAACCAATAGGGGTACTGTTTTATCTGAGAGAAAACGTACAATTTTTATTTGAAAAAGTAGAATTGAAATGATTAACATTTTGATTAAAGTTTATGATACCGCGTTAATTCTGTGACAAAATAATATTTTCAGGAGAATTAAATCATCCAGAACTGTAAAAACCTCGAAACTAAACTATACCGAAACATGGAATTTGTCAAACAATAAATATTAATCAGATTGCAAAAAGAAAATTAAGAATTCTATTTGACTAAACCTACAAATAATTTAAAAGCTTTTAAACCTAATATTCTTTATTTATCTAACTTCGATAAAATCAGATTTGACAGTGTATGTACTTCTGTCTGTATGTTTGACTTTTGTTTCATTTTTTGGTAATAAAGAGATTTTCTTCTTTAATAATAAAGGGTGAATAATGCGATAAAGTTAATACACTATACGTGTCAAATCCATGAGCTTTATTTATTGTTAGAAATTGAGTTAAAAAATAATTTGATTAATACAGGCAATATGGCTAATTATTTTTAAATTTATGATTTGTGATAAATATAAGATTTTATAATTAGATTTCGTTCATATAAGCAAACAAAAACCAACAAAATTTAAATAAAATGAAAACGTTTTACTAATAAACTTTTGCTTACTTTTATTGACTGTATAGTAAATGCTTTTGACAGTAGATTTTGCATTGTGTTTAATTATGAAATTATTATAGTATTAAGACTGTGTACTGTATATATACCATACTTAATATGCAGAAAAATCTTTAAAATATATAAAAATAATAAACATTTTTAGCTCAATTGAAAAAAGTCGAGCTAACATTATTGGATTTGATTCATCTGTGTGTGAATATGGACTCTATATATATTCTTTATCATAATATAAGGATTTTCTATTACTAACTTTGGGTGTATAAGTGTCTGACTTACAGACTGACAATATTGAATTTAGTCTGAATTTGTTTTTTAAATAAACAATCTAAAAGTTGAAGTGAGCTCATTATGAGTATTCGTTCGTTTCATTCATCAATTTTAAGATTTCTTTTGAACTACAAAAAAATTAAAATTATAAGAACGAGTCAATTATAAATTGGTAATGAACAGATGCAAAAATATAAAATTTTATTTTTTGCTATTCTAAGTAAATGTCAAAACCGGATTTTCGAAATCGAGCATATAATGAGCTACAATAAAGTCAAAGTATATATATATATACGTACTTTCATTTAAACTGCTCAGATAGCAATCAAACCTTGGATTTATAAGTTTTAACAATTTTTAAAACTGATAATTATTATTCAAAGTAATAAAATGCAAAACTGCTTTGTTTATTATTCACTGTGTGGTAATAAAATATGAAAATTCATGATACATTTAATTTATTCTTTATATTTTGAATTAGTGATTGAGTTAGCAATAAAATTAAGAGATAATTTTAATCTTTGCGTTAATTTAGTTTCAGTTAATTCCAACAAAATTGTTTTAATTGTTAATTCTAACGGTCGATATATAAAATAATAATAATTAGACAATTACTAACAGATTCTATATAACATTTTCCTTATTTCTATTATATAAATAAAAACATATAGAAAAAAGTTCAAAGGAAAGCACTTATTCACGTTTACCTTCATATGAACCTACATTCGTTTATCGATTTTATATTAACGAGTTAATAATCAATAGACACACTAACATAGAAGTGTGAGATCTATTTTGATTTTCGTTAAATAATAGAAATCAGAGCTTTGGAAAATTCTCAATAACTTTAGTCGAATACTAAATCTGTTCAGTCCTAATTCAGTCAGCTATACATTACGTAATTATTAAAAATTATCTTTAACTACAGTAAATTATGAGATCTTTGATGTTTGACTTAAGTCTACATTTTTGAGGTTTTCGTGTTAATAATTTTGTAGTCTATAATTTATAGCAGATGAAAAACAAATTAAAATCAGTGTAATCTGGTCATAAACTACTATCTTTTCATTGTTCAGGAAAAGGCACAAAGAAAGCTGGTTGGTCGGTGTTTTTTGAAATTTACTATAAAAATCGCAGTATAAATGACATTCTTTATGAAGCAATCTCTGGAGATGTGTTTTAAAAACACGCTACAGTATATTAGATTGTACTTTGAGTTTACGTGGGGGTTTGCAGCGCTTCGAGCTCAGGCAGTGTGTCCCTGCATACACACATATGGGTATTTCAAGTGAAATATTCTGCCCACACTTCCCCTCGCCAGTCATAATTTTATTAGCTATATTTATAAATAGCATAAAAATATTATTATATGCGTTTTTTTGCATTAATCTCTATAATCTCTCATAGAGAAAGCGGGTTGGTTCGGGTATATAATTCCCCATAAAGTGGAAAGTCTAGTCGTTATCATTGGAAAATAACATTGAATCAAGAATTATGTGAAAAACTGCTAAATATTTAAGTTTTTTTAAATAAAATTACATGATAATTTTAATTTATAAAAACTGGTTATAAGTTGTTCGCCCGAACCCTCATTTCAATCACAACAATTGTCAAAATTGAATTTCCTCGTTAACTTTATATAATGATATCCTGAAAAACTTAATATAAAAGTATGATAATTAATAATAAAAATCTTAAGTCAGAAAATATAGTTCTCTTCAGACATTTTGACACCAGTAAAAAATTAATTTTCTGCGGCAGTAAAAGATTAAGTAGAATTTCATATTAAACGTATTAAAGTTAAGAGTAATACATAGTTTACATAAAAAAGGTGTTAACTTTCGAGAGAATTAATTGCATAGAAATCGATATTTCGTTAAGGAATATGTGTTAGAATATATATTGGTTTCTCAGGTTTAATACCTTTCCAGCCGAGTTGACACACTCTATTCACTTTGATGTTGACTAGCGCTGGTTTAGACCTTTTCATACCACAATCATAAGCAACAACTTCTAATATATGATTATGTGATTCCTTCCATGAAAGCGCGCGCGTATTTTTGATATTGCCGTTTGAGTCAATTATGAAAGGAGTCTTCAATTTATCGCCGCCAATGATTTCGTATTTGCAGATATCACTAAACTTTGAGGAGCGGTCGCTATCGAACGCTTCCACTTGAACAATGGGATCAATTAATCGCCCTTCATTTACAGTTACTGTGTACGAGTCTTGTCGAAACACAGGCGCGTATTTGTTGATATCTATATATGAGACATACCAAACAGATCAAAGTAATACAATATACAATATAGTAATAAACGTAAAAAAGGTACAAATATTTTTCTAGATTATAAATACAGCATATTTGCAATAGAAATAAAATCTAATGTCAGCATATTGTACAACATTTTAATAAGTCTGGCATTTGCAACATAAGTTATATTTCCCAAACACACTTAAAATATAACTCATCAAACAAACTAAAACAGTAATTTCTTATATTTCTTGTGACGACAAAATACACCTCACAGCTAAAGAGGCCATTAGTGCAACTAAATTGTGTGTAATGCACAAAACAATGGCAACAATGAGAGTTCGTCTTCATATATTTCTACATTACTGTAGAACACAATACAATACTGCCAAATAGAATTGGATCATCAAAATAGTTCTTCACTTTTCTTCCCCTCAGCCTGACTGTCAGTTGATCGTGATATATATATATATATATAACTTATATATTATATATATATATATATATTGTAAGCTTGTGTATAGGGAGAGATATGAGATTTATTTCATCTATACATAAACTTTTTATGAGTTATATATTATATAATTTATATGGCGTTGTCATCAAAACACTCGCGTTTAACAATATTTTCAGTGCATTATAACAAAAAAACGGGATGAATAACAGTTGTAACATTATATTAGTATCATTCCTACGAGATTTATCGAAAGATTTCTTCCAAACCAACAAAATAAACTCATTCAATATTATACAGTGCTAACACTCACTTTTATTCTTATATTCGGTTCTAAGTTTTAGTGCCTAAAAGGATCACATTTGAGTTTGCAATCAACATTTGCGAAAACATTCTGTGTTTTCTATTACTGTTTTTAAGTGCGTGAACTAAATTATTTATAAGATCTCATTATTGTTCGACCATTATTATAGAAATTCGCTGAATTCCTTAAATTTTTCCCAAAATAATTAGAGTAATAAATTATAGTACGTTTAAATGTAATGTTTGGAAAATAAATTGCATCAAAAAATTTATAAGATTTCTGTTCGCAATTACTTGACACTATTTGGTGAACGGAATTGATTAACATTTAATATAAAAAAAACAACAGATTTGTTCACAATTATAAAAACCGGCAGTTATGTATTGGTGGACAACAAGTTTTAAACCGTTTGAATTAAAGTATAGTATTTGCGAGTGAATGTCTAAAATGGTGAATTCGTATTTCAATTTTAAATTTTTCAGCGAATTTAATATAACGAGAATTATATATCACTAGAGATATGCAGAGCTCGGTTTACTGTTCATTTTTCTGTTACACTTTATATTATTGCAATTTCATTTCTCAGCGGATTTGCATTCGTTAAGATGATATATAATATTAAGCTTTTAATACTTAGTTCTTTTTTGTTTAGCAAAAACATTAATACAAATTCATTTTCATATTCAGAAAGAATTACTGCGAATTCGTATAAAAATAGAAATAATAGTAATCATAATAAATGAATATAAAAGCGAAACAGAAATATTATTCTCAGGAAATAAACTGAAACATTAAAAGCAATTATAACTTATTAACGAAAAGAGTAGAAAATTTATATATAAATATTTCAGGTATTTATTGATTTTGATTAATAGCGCGTATAAAAAAAATTATTGATCAAAATTGAAACAAAAAACATGCACAATATATGTTAAAAGAGATGCAAAGACGATATGTTATGTAAAGAGTATGTGTTGTGTTTGAATAATTGTTGTAAAACGAAAAGTGATAAACGATTAACAGTTAATGGGGTTTTGTTGTGATATTTGATATTTGAGGCAATCATCAAAATTAATGATAATAAGCATCACATCTTCGTTTAGCGCTGAGTGCGTGTCTGTGTCTATACCTATATTTCGCTCAAATATGGCCTCAACTATAACTATGGTTATACGTACGGTATATGCGGCACAATCTATCAGTTTTGCGCACACAACGCAACACAACACAACAAAAAACGCTTCTTTTAAATCAGCGATCGTTTTGCTTCTGCTCTTAAGCTCTAACTCAAGGCCTGACCATAGAGTGCATTACGTACTGATAAATACAATATTACCGAAACAGTATTATCGCTAATACACTAATATTAATGTCTATATTTCTACATTAATATCGCAAACTAAAGCCGAAAAAAACCAACTTTAAAATTATTTGGTTTACCTTTTTTGATGGCATGAGAAAACGTGAAAAGGATTTGCAGCAAAATAAAACTGTAGTAAATCATTGTTTCGCGTTTATTGTCGATTAATTGCATTCATCCGTGAATTAAAGTTTTCTAATTACAGTGACACCACTTCAACACATATGTTCCCTAATTTATTAAAATTAATAATCACTAGTTTAGTGTGGATAACATTTAGAAACAAAACACATTCACATTAACTGTTTTTTTTTCTCAGTTATATTTTGTTTTGAACACAACAATATCTACAAAATGAGAGAAACTTGTCAGTGGTTTGAGTGCGAGTGTAACGCTGTATGATAGGAGCAAACTCAGTGCAATGCTTATTGCATGGGATGGGCTAACTATTACCGTTCTCTCCAAACGCCTCTGACGTCAACCGAAACCTATCGATCGCTCGAAGTGATGGTTATGTGTAACTGTGAATGTGAATCACTAGATGCAACAATGGATGAAATTGGTTTCGCTCTATAAAACAAGGGGCGATATCTTACTTTAAGCATTACAGTTACTATTTAAACATCACTATCACTATCACACTCTAATTCTATATATTATTTGATTTACATTTATTTAAATAATTAACACTATGTTTGGCTGTTAGCATATTGTCTGAAACTGAAATTTTTAACACTTTCACGCAATTATTGAGTGTAATGTTTGTTTTACCTTAAATTCGACGCTAAAAATGAAATTTAAAGAAAAATAGTCAATCCATTTATATCAGAGAATCAAATCAAATCAAATAAACGATTCTAACGATTGAAAGGTTAAACTGTAAACGCGTTTTATTTAAGTTTTATATCAATAAAATGATTTCTTTATATAATTTAATTTAAGTTAATAATAAAAAACATTGGTTGAGATAAATATTGAGTGATAAAAGTTAACATTAATAATATTTATCTGCGATAATAATTTAATTTTATTGTCAAAATTTATTATTTTGTATGAATTTTTTATGTGTTTGAAAATTTTGTTACTCTTATACCGTATATAATTTTCTGCAACAATGACTCTTCATTATTCGGAATAATTTATTCCATATGTCGCGTAAATAACTGGTATTAGTTATCAATCGAACTCATTTAAAATATTGTTAAAAGAATATGTTAATCTCATTTTTTTCTAATAAAAATAATAAACAACTTTATGTTAATTTAAGTCAACTTAATTTAATGCATTTTGCCATAAAATAATCGAGTTTTTTTTACTCATCTATATGTACATTACTTTTCTATAGAATAATATTAATGAATATCTGGTCAATAATAATGCGATCATATATTGGAAAATATATAGTAAAATTTATTTTTGAGAAAATTGGAAGATAATTTAGGTGACTTCAAAGAAGCCGCTCCTAATCAAAAACCAAAAGCTAGGAAATCCAAAAGTTAAATTGAAAAATGTAATAACAAAAAACTCAAAAAGAAATGAGAAATCAAAAAGAAAATTTTTCAGAAAAATAATTTTTTTTCTTTATTAATAAATAGTCTATAAAGTAATTAAAGTTGTTTAATAAATAATCAAGTGTTATTTTATTCATTTTACCAAATTGTATTTTATTATCTGTGAGAATAACTTTATTATTAGAGAAACGCCTTCATCGACATAAAGTGGAAATTATTATGATTTTCACATCTAAAGTGGAAATTTTCTCATTCATTGAATGGACGATAGAATGTTATGTTTACCTTTAGTGAAAATATGGAGCTATTGTATTTAAAATGTGTGTGGATCGACAATTCAATTAAAAAAATTTTAGCAACGATTATTCGGAGATAATATTGTTATAATTGATACAAATCCATGGCCTCTAGAATTTTTAAAATTTGATACCCTCTTCATTGTTCTTAAATTAAAAAAAAAAACAAACTGCAACGCAACACATAGCTATTTTGACCAGTGCTATGTTATGTAATCAGATCGAAACAATTTAAATTTGAACAGATTTGAAAATTTCAACAAATTTTTTATTGTAAGTTATTGACTTTCAGAAAAACTAATTACGAGAAGAGTAAAAATTTAATTAAAAAACAAAAGTAGACAGTCTGCTTTGAATACGTCTGACAAAAATGTTTAAATTCAAAGATTAATTTAAAACTTTCGAATTTATTTTAATTCTTGAATCCGTTTTCCTGCTCATACCCCTGCCATTTACTTTCCCGTCGTAAAAATAGATGAACAAAAGTTAATCTTAAAACTTTTAAGACTTTAGAACTCAAGGTCCTTGGAGGTCCGAGTCTGAACCCTATAACATTAAGACCTGGGACTCTTTTAAATTAAATTTTTTATTGATTGCACATGCTTTTTTGAACTTTTATAGATATTTTCTACATCCAAAAAAGTAAAACATGATGTATATTTATAAAAAATTCTCCAAAATTATCAATAATAGCGTAAAGAACTTCTTGTTTTAAAACCTTAAAATCAAATCATATTTCGTTTATGATAATAAATATTTCAGAAGATAGATACAAATTACAGGATTGTCAGCAATAATAGATCGACAGTTCTGTTAACTCAAAAATTTATAAGAAAATGTAACCTTAATACTGTTGATTAAGCTACGGCTGCCGCTCAGTTATTATTTGCTGTTTTATTTTGTTAGAACTTTAAATAAAATTTGTTTACAATACGGCAGTTATAATACAGAATCACCACTGATTCTACTGTTTTAGTTATATTATTGTGTGAACAAATCATATTTAACAACTCTATTTAAGATTAACATTTTACGTAACCGAAATAACTTTTTTTTTAATAGTTTAAGACGCAATTTAACGCTTAAAGTCATTGGTATCTAAGCGATAGTTTAGGTGTTTTCTAGAGGGAATTAAATCCGTGGCGCAAACATTATGAACGATAGCTGATACAACAAGCCTGTTATACACACTAATTCTGAAGAATAACTGCCTTCTTGGAAATACCTGATATACAAAGCACTGAGAATTGAGCCGTTTCAACACAAAAAATTATGCAACAGTAGAGAGCTGTGGACAAGAGAAGTCCAGAAAGAAGGCGAAGCGAGTCTCCTAAAGCGGAGCTGAGTAACCGCAATCTACTGATTCACAAGCATTCAACAGGCGGCAGTGGGAGTCCGCTCCGGTAGTCTCGCAAAAGAGAATTTCAGCTCATAGACGAGATCGGACTCGTGAGGTGAATGCGCTCACATCTCCAAACACGCGATATGTATCAGTTTTGATTTTTATGGTCTAGTGAAACAGCTACTGGAGTTCAATAAATTTTGGAGCTTTGCGTAGTGTGTAAATTGCTGGACACTGCTTACGAAATACATTAAAATTTTCTATTTTTTTCTCAGCCACTATTATTTCTGCGATCAATAGTAGTAAAAGGCTTAAATAAGGTTTAATGAAATAAATGACAAATACAAATAATTAATAATAAAATATATCTAATTTGGAATGATATACAGTATCTCGAAATTGTGAAACTGATAAACAAACAGAATATGATGCGACTTTAGGATAATAACTGTGTTAATACTGTGTTCGTGTATCATAAATGTTATTATAAGTTATAACTTATAACTGTCCAAATCAAACATATATTTACATAATTATCGCGTTACAAAATTATACGTATATCGCATTATTGATTACAGAATTAATAAATAAAATAATTAAAATTATGGTAAAAGTGTGGGTCAGGTGAGTAAACGATCGTTCTCTTCAGAAGTAATTTCCTCACTTTCTTCTAAATTCTGCTCATTTTCATTTAATCGATCAGAATTACTAGTTTCCAAACGCCTTTTCTGCTCGTCAGACAAATAGCCAACACTTGCAGAAATTCCGTAACAAAAATACATAAAAAAGCCTGAAATGAGTGAGAAGTGAGCATCGAATTGTAAATATTTTTATTATAATTCTGTTTTGATTAAGTATCATAAATACATATATAATTTCTTTTATACACGTGTCATATGAAGTAGAAATTACATGAAAATTGTGTAAAAAGTACATAATAGTTTAAACTCAAAAAATTAAAACAATCAAAAATCAAGCAGAGATTAAGTATAAGAAATTAATATATTCGGCTGCTAACAAAATACAATGAGATTAAGCTCTTAATAAAATACAAATCTTTTAAAATTGTTAAAAATTGTAAATGTGATCAAATACAAAGAATATGTAATATATAACTGTATAATAATATTAACTTAAATATGTAACCATAATAAAATGAAATCTTATAAACTGACTTCAATATCGCCTTTAAACTACCGGTATATTATAAATTTCCCAAAAAGTAAACAGATTTTGAAAAAAAACTTAAGGAAATTATAAATAATTAAAATTAATAAACTACTGATTGAAAATTTTTTCAAATAAAGAATCCTCAAATAAAAATATGTATTAATGTGAACTTCGTTCAACGAAAACATAAAAATGGTGTAAAGTTTGACTAGTGATTAATGGCAACAAAGTTACTTTTCGTTTTATATTCGACAATCGGTTCTTTATATTTTTTAATTCTTTCATTGCTGTTCCAAACTCCATAAAGACTATAAATGCTTAGCCCTAAAAAGTGAACGCAAGTAATAACTAAGAGCTTATATTTTAACAAACAGTTATAGCATAAGCAAATAAAAAATAAGAAACTAAACAAATACAGAAATTCTAAACAATACATTTAGAAATTTAAATAACTACTGAAATAATAATTTATTAAGATTACATACCGATAAACATCCAAACACTAAATCGAATCCATGTCATAACTGATAATTTGAGCATTAGATAAAAATTGACAAAAATACTCAACACGGGTAAAAGTGGAACCCATGGAACCTAACATTTTAATGATAATAAGTTTTCATTATATACGCTTTTTGAATTGTGTCAAATACAGTACATGTTTAACATTTAAAAGCATACCTGGAAAGATATTTGTTTAGCAGAAGTCGGTTGAAGCCATAATGCTGTTATAATAGTAACCAAAAGTAAAAATATTAGTGAGACAGCAATTATCGATATAACTTTCTGATGATACAGTTCATTTTCTAAGACCACCAGAAGTGTATCAAACAAAATTAAAACAGCGCCTAAAAATTTAATAGAATTCAGCAAAAAAATAAGATAATTAAAATTAATATATAAATTTTACAAATTAAAATAATTATATAATTATAGAAAATATCGTACAAATAGATGAAACAAGACCAACAGAGATTTTCGATGATAAATGTGTTGGAGTAGTCAATCGATCGCAATTAAAAATTTGTCTGTATATTTCTTTAAAAGTGTAGACATATGTTTCAGAACTATTCGAATCAGCAGATGGTCCACCAAAATATGATGGACTCGTTGAATCATCGGATCCAGGAGAAGATGGCAGAGTTTTTAAGCTATCATCTTCAAATCTTTATTAGAGCACAAAATTAAAAGTAGTACTAAACTATAGGTTAAATAATTTTTACCTTTTAGAATTAAGTGGTTCTACTTCTTGAGATTCAACGCTATCAATAACTTCGGTGTTTGATAATCCAATACGATCTGCTTCGTGGCTATATCTGTAAATTCGAGTATTAGGCATTAAGCTCACAAATATTTCTTAAATACTTCTTATAAGATTTCAGAATATTTTTTACTTTTGTTGCATATATTCATTTTAATATGTTTTATAATTTTAATACAACAAATATTATTCACATTTTCAGTGAACTTACAAGTTTAGCGCCAGACACTCGAGTGTTTCGATTGCTTTACAGCAATCATTATCAATGGCTTAAATTTCAAAAAAGATGACTAACTTTTAAATGCACAAACAATTTAATATTACGCTATGAAAAAATGCATATATCTTTGATTACATATAAATAACAAATACTTTTGACGTTACAGCTCATACTTCTTATAAGCTTATACAGTATACTGTAAAAACTAAGAATAGATAAAAAATTTACAACAAATTTACAATACGGGCCTTAAAAAAGACAACATCCAAAGTGAGTTAAAAAGTTACCTCAATATTAAAACAGAAACCGCCACTAATGTATACGCAAGCAAAGTGCCTAAAATAAGACAAATTTTTATAAATCAATGTCAAAAGTGTATTTTAAACTATACCTATAGACATCATATCAGCCAACTCTCTCACCTACAATGAATAAAATATAAATTTAGTGAGCAACAAATTAAAACGAATGCAACTTTCTCAACAGAAATTTGCCGAACTATACAGTAATTAAACTCACATCAAACATAGAAGCCATACCACCAGCAAAAACACCAGAGATCAAAGTGGCCAATAATGGTGTTTTAGTCCTCGGATGAACATTAGCCAAAAACTTGAAAATAACACCATCGCTCGCCATTGCATAGAGAACACGTGGAAGAGGAAACATTGCGCCCAATAAGCTGGTTGACAGACCTGTTAGCGCTCCTATCGATATAATCCATTTGGCGACCGGCCATCCAACGTATTCGAACACGTAAGGCAGTGGTGCGCCTAACGTTAATTCTTCCGATTGCAGGAAGTATGGCATCATTAATGTTTGAATCGCTGACACACCGAAATAAGCCAAAAATATGAAAAGCAATGATAGAACAATACTGATTGGAATCGATCGCTGCGGGTTTTTAGCTTCTTCTCCCGTTGTAGCGATCACATCGAACCCAATGAAACCTGATTTAAGTGTTAATTTTTATTATATTTTTAAAAATCATATGTAAAAATTAGAAACGCTAATTACCATAAAAACAAGTAGCAGCTCCAGCCATCATTCCTGAAAATCCAAACGGGAAAAAACCTCCCTCACCGCCTTTAGGAGTTGTAATTTCGCTTTTAGCGAGATTCCAATTATGAAAATCGATTTTAAAAGAACCAGCGATCACCACAAATAAAACTACTAATAAATTCAATCCTGTAAATATTGAATTAAAACGCGTCGATTCTTTAACCCCAATCATAAGCATTACTGTATATAAAAAAACAATATAATAATCTAAAAGTATGTATGATAACAGGTTCAAATAAGCTTATTATTGAGAAATTTTTATTTGAAAAAGTTGTTGATAATCCGAAACTAAATAAACCTTAAATAAATCAACAAAAATATGAACTCCACATTCACATAGAGTTTATTTCTTATTGTATATTTAAATGGCATTAAAAATTCAAATTTAATTGTATAAGGTTTCGAAATTTACGTCAGTTCTAATTCACTGTTAACACAAAGACATAAATAAGATGATAAGATTATCCATAAGCTCTACTTTTAGTAAAAAGTGAGCTAACAATCCTAAACATATATACTTAATCTCAAACTTATTTGAATTATTATTCAAAACTGATGACACAAATTTCACCTGTAAGGAGTAATGTTATGCCAAAAGCAAGGAAATCAGGATATGGTGAAAGTCCGTGAATATTCATTGGCATCCATTGTCTAAAATGCGCTTGAATTGTGCCGTTCACCAGAGAATCTATATAACCACTATAACCTCTGGCAACTGAAGCCGTTCCTGTCAAATATAATTTGTTAATAAATAAAATAATATATATTAAGTGACATTTAATATAATTACCGATTACATACTCCAGTATGAGATTCCATCCGATTACAAATGCCATAAATTCGCCTTACATTACACAGTTATATTTAGTGATTGTTATTATCGACTTAAAATAAGTCTTACCGACAGTGACATATGAATATACATAAGCTGAACCAGCTTTGGGAACACGAGCACCAAATTCGGCATAACATAGACCTCAAAAATAATTCATTATTATGCGTTGAAAATAATTTTATAAAAATAAAAAGACTCAAAATACCAGCGAATACTGAAGCGACAGCAGCTACAGATAATCAAATACAAAAAAGTCAATAACAATAAAAAAACGTAATTTTAAGAAGCGTACCAACAAAAAATGAAAGCGTTACGGCAGGACCAGCAGTACTACTGGCAACCTCTCCGGCCAATACGTATATACCGAGTCCCAATGTGCTGCCAATTCCTTTCAATAATTAAGTTTTAGCTCAGAGTTCTCAATACGTATAAACTAAAAATAAAGCGTTACCTAAAGCAGTTAAATCGAGTGTAGTAAGACATCTATCAAGTCTTGTTTGCGTAATAGATGACTGTTCGATATGTTTGCGACGTAATAATGCTTTTATAAAAGAACTAAACCACATTGATATTGATATTTATTTTCTTTAAAAACCAATTAAAATGCTGTTTTTTAAAATTATTGATTAGAATATGAAGCTGCAATAAAAAACAAAAAATTATATACAGATTTGATAAAAATATTTTTTGTATAAAAAGTAAATGGTAATAACCTGCTAATCAATTCAGCAGAAAAAATATTTTTAAAAAATCAAAAAATAAAATTAAAGAAAAAAATTATATATATATATATATAGGAAAGCTTATAGTATTACTAGAATCGAGAAAGAAATTTGTAACGAATAAAAAACTTGAATCTGAAAAACGAAAAACCGTATGATATGCACCACTATTTTAAAATATTCACTTAAAACTAGAGGGAAATAATAAATTGATATTTATTTATATCACATGATAATACCGTATATTTTTCGGCAGTGACTTTAATTAAAAATGCGAAAAATTTCTAATAAATGTCAAATATAATTAAATTAATAATAAATGAAAATAATATAAAGTAAGTGACATAATTAGCTTATTTATTACAAGAGGCGACAGATATTGCCATTAGTCTTACGTATTTGACAAACAACTGATATTATTGTCGACTTAGCGTATCAGGAGTTACAACATCATTGAAACTTTAAGATAATTTATATTTAATTAAAAGACATAGAACGCAAACGTTTAATTTCCGATAGTATCAACTACAAGGTCTATCTATAATTTGAAACATGTCACGGGTTTTAATGAGCTCCAAATTTATTGTTTTTCTAGTATAAATAGATAAACATTTTAGTTTCACCGCACATTTAAACCAATTAAACAAATATATATAAACACCAAAAACTATTTTGTCAGTTTATTAAACAAAATAAATTTTTATATATATATTTAGTTGTCTAATGAAATTGAACGCGGAATATGGTTAGAAAAAAAGCAATCGCATGGCATTTATTTTTAATAAATGTTTCAGAAAATTTCATTAACGCCAAAAAACTTTGGCTGCGGTCCAACACTACAGAATGAGCGCAAAATTGTAGAAAATACCATATTAACAGTGAAACTCTGTAAAAAAAACTATCACTTCAAAAACATTAGACCGTGTGTTGGCATATATAAACCAAGTTCATCAACACTTAAATCATTTACCGTAAAATCTTTCTTAGCAGACAATTCAAGTTATTGTGATAAAACGTAACTTCAATTATCCATATGTCGATTACACTACACTTAAAACACTTACTTTTCTCGCGAATTGATGCAAAATTCTTTACAAGTGGGATAAATATAAGTGAAATCCTCTGCACTGTCCATAGCTTTTTAACGCCCACTCATCTGTCGCACAGACCTTTAAATAATATATAAGTTTATATATAAGTACTGTATGGTATTATACCAAAAACAAGTAAAGATTCAAGTGTGGGATACTATGATATGATGCAACTCTGATATGTATTTTATCTCGAATTATTGCGTCATTCAGTGATATATTGAACTACATTTACCTATATATATCTCTCTCAAATATTCAGACTAATTATAGTTATTATTTAGTAATTCCTAATTAATTGAGTTTTATTTAAAAAATGTTTGTTAACTTTTCATTAAAAAAACAACGATTCTCTATTTAAAAAATATATAATAAAATATACAGCAACTTAAACTTACCATTTAATTAATAAATTCTTATGAATAAGTGAATATTGTTATATTTATACTTTTTTTAAACAAAATAATTAAAATATTAATAAAATTAGCACGACTGTAAAAATTGATGTGCTAACGATTGATTGATTTAAGTACGTAATAGAGAGTAACAGTAACCAAATCACACAATAGATTGCTATTCAATATTATTTTTGTTTACTGGCGATAAGAGAAATGCAGTGATTTTTCAAAACATATGTAAAGTACGCAAACATTTTCACCATAAATTAAGGCTTTTTGCGCGATCTTCGAATCCCTCAACTAATCAAATGAAAAAATTTAGATAAAATTTTAAATAATAAAAATCAAATCGTTTCTCCAGATAATATTATATTATCTCCATTAATTATATTTTAATGATTCACTCTTTAAAGTTTTCCGAATCTAATTAATTTATAGTAATCTGAAAATCCATTTTCATTACAGTATTTAATTACAGTATTCAGAATTTATATTACTTAAGCGTTAGAATATAACAGATGCCTCTAAATATTGGTAGTTAAGATTTGGAGACCTATTTTATTTAAGTGCTTTATAAATGAGTGAAAATTGTTTACTGTTTATTGTTAAATCTTTTGTGTACAATAAATACAAACAAGACTGCAATTTTAATTGTAATTAAGATAACAAGTGAATGGTTATAAAAAAATAATTTATAAAAAATTATAACAATCAAAATTTTACAGTTTGTGGGCAAATTTATATGTTATTATGCATACATTATATTCTTTGAGTTAAAATAAAAATTATTTAAACCCTTTAATTATTTTAGTAAATTCTAATAATTCTATATATATAGAATTAAATATATTCTGATTTTTTGTTGAAACATTTCAAATTTTCATGAATTTTTGGTATATTTTATCAAATTATTAAAATTCAGTATGCATTACAAAAATGCAATTCGTATGAAGTTCTGCAATTGGCTGCGAGGGGTTATCAGTAATAAAAAACTTATGGAAAATTTCAGTCAGTCGTATAAAATTACGTTATTATTTTGTTATCAAATTCTTTTGATTGTAATACCACAGTATAATCCAGCAACAACTCAGAGCACAATAGCATTAAATTTATTATTTTCTCCTTGTTTTTCGATTCATTTCACAGCCTATCAGATTTAACTTCAATTGAAAATTAAAATAAATTAAAATTACCCAAATTACTAATATTAATTATGATTTCTGTATTTTTCTGTTTATAGTCCGCACCCATGTATTGCCCGCACATTAAATTCACTCTTAAATATAAAATTTTCTTTGTATAGCCCGCAGCCCATGTATAGCCCAAACACAATTTTTATGTTATTTATTTTTAACCCAAACTATGTGTTACTGCAAACGTCAATATATTTTTTTCAATGATTAAAAATCTAAATATGCCAACACGTAAGTCGTATTCGCCCGAATTTAAATTAAAAGTTAAATTTGCCGAACATCATGGAAATCGTAAAACCTATCGTGAGTCATGTCGACGAGAAGAGTGTTAGACAATGGAAATAAATTAAAAGTGTATTAAGAGTGATCAAAGAAAAACGTGCATTCGTGGCAAAACCCCATACTGTCTAATGTTAGAGTCAATTCTCAGAGAATGGGTTATTGAAAAAAGAAAATTAAATTGAAAAGTTTCCACTTTGGAAATTAGATTTAAAGCAAAAGTAATTGCGAACTCTCATGGTATAAATTTTCAGTTTATTTCCATTCCTTCCATTAAAAGATCTCTAACTAATTTTTTCAGGAATAATAAATTCTAAAGCTACACCGATGTGGCATATGTTTATATGGTTCCACGACGTTACAGTAAATACGACTTTACCGCAAACGACTATAAGGTCAGGATGGTAACCAATATTATTCGCACGACATCCGGAAAGAAGAACAGTACTACTCAAAAAGTGCCATATGGGATGGTTTGGTTATGGTCTGGACGGGCTTCGGCGGCAAAACGGAATTAATATTCCTCTCGGGTCGCCAAAACTCAAAGAATTACATAAGAGGGCCTGAGTGAATTCTCTTAAGATTTGGGGAACAATTGTGCGGACTTGAGTGGATATTCCAACAGGACAATGCGTCTAATGGATAACAATGTTCGGGTAATGGACTGGCCTGCAAAATGTCCAAACCTTAACCCAATTGAAAATCTTTGGGCGTCTATGGTTCGGCTCGTAAACTCAAACCGGCGTCAGTATAACACGGTTTCGGAATTCAAGTCGGCGATACTGGACGCATTAGACAAAATTACTGAAACCGAAATGAAAAATCTAATTGACTCTATGACTAATCGTTTAGTAAAAGTAATAAGTAAAAATAGTAAATTTACGGGGTACTAAATGACACGTTATTGGGACGAAAAACCATTGCTTTTAACATTTCTTAAATTTTTTCGTACCAAAAAGTGTATTTTTTACTTTTTTTTAAATAATATTTTTACGAAATTATTTTTAAGTTTTTTTATGTGTACATATACTAAAAATTTCATTAAATTATCTTAAATAATAAAGATTTTATTATCAAAAAACATTTTTTAATTAATTTCTATGATCTTATAAGCATTTAATATTTTATCAGATGAAGAGTTCGATTGATTTGAATAATATTTTTATTTACAAAAATTAAGAATTTTGAAGATATAATGTTTAAATTTGAATGTCTTAATTAATTATAATTATTCTAGACAATTATCATGACTTTCCGGACTTTGAAACAATCTCTAACAAAAAAGGTGTTTGTCATGAAATCTTAAGGACACTTTTTTTTATTAATCTACCATTCAAAAACTTTCATAATATATTTATATTTTTAATTGTTCCAATTATCACCCATTGGGACAACTAATAATATAATTATTATGAAAACTCTGTAAAAGTAAAACCCAAATACATTAAGGGTAAAATTTCTGTTCTTAAAGTTCATCGGCATGCGCCTCCTGATTGACGTCGTGTAAGAGTTATAATTATCTAATAGTTATTTAAACTTTACGTTATTTTAGTTTACTAATTAAAAATTTAAATTTTTAAAAAATTTTTTAATTTTTTTTAATTGCTTGCACAATTTCATCGTATATAAAAAGCTTTTTTGTTTATAATTTTTATAATACGGCACTCTATTGAAAACGCTTGTTGATAACATTTTGAAAATATCTTAACTCAGAGTATGGAGAAAAGCCTTAAATTTTACTCAACCCAATTCATCTGTTCTGATTGGAGATAAATTTACTATATAAAACTGTAAACCACAATTTGTTGTCTAACTTGTATGTAAAATAAATTTAATGTCGTCTTAAAACAATATTTGTGTCTTCGATTATTTTACCATTAATACTTTGATGCTCAGGGGAGTGTCCTTTACGTACTTCCGTGGAACGAGCGTTTAGCCGTAAAGTAGAGACACAATAGACATCGTGTTCGGAAATAGTAGTTTCGAAAGATAGGGCTTCATCGGTTCGGTAAATTTACCTTTTGGGTTTTAATACTTAAGTCGTATATCGAGACCTATACAGTCATTGTCTTCGGTCTTAAGACGGACAATAATAGTGAATTGCGGTCGAAGTAATTAACACGGGTTTTATAGCGTATTATGTGTAAAATGGAAAAGATCACCGGAGATCTTGATGAGGACACCATCTATTGAATGGATAAATCCGAAACTAGAACCACAAATGACAATAATACGGAGAGGTTTAGTAATCTCTAAATAGAGATACAAAACATGGTATCGTTTATATGCTTGCAAAGTTGACGCCTGAAAAATTGAGCTGAACTGAAACAGATTTCTAGATTATCAAACTACTAAATACCGGTATATGCTCCTTAGATAAAATTATAAAAGTGTGTCTGCAGTGTTACAAATTATATACCGCATAATCTATTACTTTGTTTAGTGGACGACTCGATCAAATATAATATATAATTAATATATAATAGACTGTATGAAACACCTCAAGTGTATATTAACCCCAATTATTCGCTCAGGCGAGTGAAGCGCAACTGATAGCTAAAGTTAGACTAAAAATCAAAATCCTAATTTAAAATTTCATTTAAAAATTCTAAAAATGATTAACAAGTTGGGTTATCGGCAATGGCATTGCCACTATCAGAGGTCACTTTCATACTCACTCATTCACAACAGTAAACAAAAAATTTTTAAGTCGACCACTAAAAATACCTATAAAATCGCTAATCTTAATCCTAAATTTTTTTATTAGTTTTACCGATATTTCAGGTACTTCAGCACAACTTTTACATTCAGTGCTTTACCCGAAATCCCACCATTTTCCCACATTTTCAATCAGAGCTCCTAAATATATAATAAATGTTTCCCACGAAGTTAGTGACAGCCGCGACTTTAATTCAGAAACAAAATTCTTTGTCTGTTGCTAACCAAGTCATATGGTAAGGTTTTGTCCCAATAAAAATAAAAATAATCAAAACGCTTAAAATCTACAATTTTTATGCAATTTAAATCTATGTCAACCATATTTATTTAAGATTAGTTGTTACGCCCTAATTTTGACCATAATTTGATGCATTTTTGACCCGATAATTATACCTTAATTTTAAAATTTTCACCCTAATAATCCTATCCCTGGTTATAATTTCATTTCCTTTATATACTAAATTTCTTAATTGCTTGAGTGCCTTATCGAGAAACTGTGGTACAAATTGGATTAGTTTATGCGACCCATTGGTCTGCAATATTTCCTAAAATTCTAAAAAAATTATCAATGAAATTCAAAAAGTTTTTAAGACAGAAATTAATTATTAGTTAATCATATTTATGAAATAACAGTTAAGATTTTGGCTGAATGTAGATTTCAAGAGAAAGTTAGTCGTTATAAAGTAAATATTATATCTTTTATTTTATTGATTTTTAATTATTTTATATTTTTATTTTACAAATATATTGTTGCTTAGAAATATCAGATTTTTATAACATTCGCAAAGTAAATCGATGTAAACTCGAATAAGGATTTTTGCGACAAACACAATGTTTAATAAAATTCTTGAAATAATTTACAGAAATTTACACTTAAACTCAATTTGAATCACAAATACACTGACCATATTAAGCTGTGATGAAACTCATGAATATTTATTTCAAATACAGTAGTACTTCGCGAAAAGAATTCACTCTATTAGTTTGTTTTTTTTAAATTGTAATAAAAATGTACCGATAATATTCATCTAAATAAGTGTAATCAGGTTTGTCAAGGTTTATTTGCTCAAGGATTACGAAGGTTAGGTGTTTTATCATCGATTCAAAATCAATGTCAAAATGTTAATTTTATTATATAACATTTTGAAATATTCAATTCAAAATTACATTTACATCAAAATTTTATGTGTTTTTTTTAATAGTACTGTCAAGTTAACAATTCAATAGTGGAAATTAGAAAATTAATAAAATCCTTAAGAAAATCAATTTGTAAAATAATTTTATTGTAAATATGTTTTAAAAATAGACTATTCACGATCTTAAGCGTACAACTTTATAATTTTAAACCACGATTAACATTATTATTGTCTAATATTTAAATGCCTAATCTTTTTTTGATTGCATATATTCCTTTCTTTTTCTAAATTAAAATAAAACATTATTTTTTAATATATTTTGCCTTAAAATAAATTATTGCTAATTTCTAGGAATAAATCAAATCTAATTAACTTTTGCGTTAACTATTTGAACAAATTCTGTTTTGAGCGAAGCGCCCCCAACCAGAAAGCCGTCAATATCTGCTTCTTTGGCCAGTTCTGCCGCATTAGCGCCAGTAACAGATCCACCATATATTATTCTAGTGCTCAAACTCACATCTTCTGAAACATTATCTTTAAGCCATTGTCTGAGTTGAACGTGAACTTCTTGTGCTTGCGCTGGTGAAGCGGTTTTGCCAGTTCCGATCGCCCAAACAGGTTCGTACGCCAAAACTACTCGACTCCAGTTGTTTTTCACTTTATCTGCAACATATTAACAAAAATGTATTGCCAAAAATAAGAATAACAATTATTATATTGATTTCTCAGTGTCGTTATTATTATTTCAATTGTGTACATATGCATGCATTGTATGCGCTGCATTATATTTGAGATTTGGGTTGTTGTCTATTTTAAGCTCCGTATTGTTGGAAAAAATTAATTTATCTAAACCCTAACAATGTATTTACTAACTTATAAAGCGCGCCTTAGGGGCGCTAACTCAACTAAATACTAAGAATAGATGAATATTTTACAATACGGAGCTTAAAATAGACAACATCCGAGATTTGAGACATACGGAACTAACTTTAATAAAAAACAATAGGTGTTAGAAAACATACATACGATACAATTTTATAGGTAATGACAAGTACTGTACAGTGCGTTTCCGAATAAGGTTGCTTAACACAATGTTGCTTAATTTTATTGTTAAATGCACGTCATTACGATTAGAGCAATATTTAAGGAAAACGAAAAATATTTTTATCACGCATTAAACAATAGTCAACAATGCGTTTAACTTATTCTGAAACACACTGTATATTTGGCTTTTTTTAGGTTGACCTCTATCTCTCATTAAACTAGATATAAATAAATAGTTATGTAATTTACAAATAAGAAATTTCGGGTAAAGCTTTGATGCTTCACAATCTTTTAGATTATAAAGTTGTTAATTAAAACTATCTTTAAAAATACTTCCAGTATTCGATATTTTTCAACGTTGAGTAAAATTTAGATTTTAAAAAAATAAGTGCAAAAATATGTTGCCATCAAAAATATACATTAGTTGAGATTACCAGCGATAGCCTTTGTTTGTCGAAATACAACATCTGTTGTTTTGCCAGATTCTCTCTCTTCTAATAATTCTCCGATACATGCAATAACACTCAAACCTTCATCCAAAGCGTGACCAACTTTGTCAGCAATTAACTAAAAATTAAAGTAATTAAGCATATAATTTATGATGTCATGTCAATTTATCAGTTATTTGAAATTTAATGCTAAACAATTTTAGCATTAAATTAAATCCAATTTATTAACTAGATTTACATAAACATTTTTTACATTTCTCAAATAAACCTGAAAAAGCGAAACCCATTATTGATAATCTCATTTTAATAAAACAAAGCAATGTTTAAAATGTTCCTTAATATATGAAAATTTTAAATGAAAATATTAAAGACTATTTTCTACTTAATAAACTACGAAACCCGGGATTAGTGCAACCATTTAGTAGAGTTGTTACCCAAACCTAATTTTAATAAATCAATACCTCATCAGTTTCACCGAAAACATTTCTTCGTTCGCTGTGTCCCAATATAACCCAATTAACATTAATATCCTTAATCATGGCAGGACTGATCTCTCCAGTAAAAGCTCCTTTCGATACTTTGTAACAGTTCTGCGCCGAAACGCCAATGTTTTGCGGCAATTGTTTGCGAACGTATTCCAAATAAATGGATGGAACGCCCACTACAACCTCTAAAACAACAAAAAGGTCGATCATTATTGCGCAAAAAACGCGATTAAATCGAAACATACCGGCAGATTCGTCTAATGGTCCGCTAATTAAGAATCGTGTTATTTCATCGATCGTTGACTTCGTGCCATTCATCTTCCAATTTCCTCCCACAAAAAATTTGCGACTCATTTTCGATTGTTTGCTGTTTTTCGCCTTTTATTGCAAAATTAGATTATAAATATAATTATAAAATATGTCACCCGTTAATGAAATGATATCAAAAATATGTTATTTAGACTACAACTTCAGTCTCACGTCAATGCAATGTATTATTAATGCATTCACATTCACGTTGAATACTAGACTAATAATTGATAGTCAAAAATAACACATTTCATTCATTTTCCCTATTTTTCAAAATCGTTCAAATAAAACGTCGCGTTAATTGTAAACTGCCTTTTGGCTTAAGCTAGTAATTGCGGTGCTTTTATGTTGCGTTTTATTTGTAAACATTTAGACACGAATGGGGAAAACAATTAATTATATAATAAAAACTTTCCATAAGATTTGGAAGACAGTTCATAGTTTATATCGACTCGTATTATCAGTTATTTAGTCTAGTATCTCAATGTTATCATTGTTGTTTTAGCTCGAGATACAAGTTTTATACCATTTTTACTGAAAACAAAACTGGAACTCACAAGTAGAGCTCACTTTCTTATGAAATTTAAATAGCGTTTTTAGTATCATAAAATTTTGTTATCATTGTTACATTATCGCATTGTTACTTATATTAATTTTCTAACGTGACGGCTAATCAGGCTATTGAGTTATAAATTGCATGTTATAGTAAGTTATATAGTATTAAGATATAGCATGGAAGTATTAAACTTATCTGACATAATAGGAATGCGGACAGACATCGTCAAATCCATAAGCACTCCTTCCTCTATAGAGAATTGAGCTAAAAAGTAAATTCAATTACGATTCTGATTTATACAACTTTTTATTATTTAAGGTATACTAGTTGAGGTATATTAGTTTTCACACAGGTATACTTTCCTGGCTGAATCATAGTTACACTCCGCTTCTCATAAAAATTCTCGAAATTCTCTTGGGGGTGTCAAATCTCACCGGATTTGAAAGACAATTTTTTCTCATTTTGGCCAAAAATTACAGGTGTCTCAAAAACTCATTGGATCTAAACGACAATTTTTCAAATCTCGATTTTTCTAGGAGGTACTGACCAGGCAATACCCCCACTGTGTAACTATGGGCTGAATGCAATATTAATCTATAGAATTACGGTATAAATGGAAACTTGCTATGTGACCAAATAATGTGACCAAATATTTGTGACTCACTACTCACCACACAATAGCAGTTACATTCACAATAATATTTAATTATATTTAATTTTTATTATTAGAAAAATAAATTTTGAATAATTTAAATCTTTTTATGTAATAATTATTAAAAGAGCAATTCTTAGTGTAAAATAAATTTATCAAAAATTAATTATAAGCTTCAGTCGAAGTTTACGAAAAATTTTTTACCTTCACCATATAAGTTGCAAATTTCTTAGTTTTAACTGATTTTATCTAATTGTTTATGACTGAAGAAAAATTTTTGCATTAAATATTTATGAAATTTATTAAAATTTCACAATAATTAATAAATATTTTTGGTTAATAATTTTGAGCGTAATCAAGCAATTTATCAAATCAGGAATTAAAACTCTCTAAAAGTAGAGATTGCAGTGAAAATGCATAACAAACAACTTTTTCTAATTTAAATTGATTCGTTAACAAACTTGTTAAAACTTTACTCATCTTATAAATAGTAAAGCAATGCAATATAAAATTGTAATGTTCAACTGTTAAAAGTAGTAAACTAGTGTTAGATTAATGCTATAATTAAAATGCCTAAGTATAACTTAATTAATCATAAAGAATGTTTGTTAAGCTACAATCCATAATTCCATTGTCAGCGTGCGATTCGAGCACAGAATTAATATAATGTTCGGGCAATTGATGTTCGATCGCTCCTTTGATTATAACTTTTTTATAGATAGCACTCGGAATATTAATATTTTCTATATTATCGGGATATGATTGACTATATTCTGCTTTTTGCACATAAGTCCTACAATTGACAACTTGCTCGGTTCCGGCAACGGATATATCAACTTCAATACCATTATATCCAACTTCTTGTTTGTCTAACTTTTCCACGTCATTCTTATCTATGGTCCAAATTAAGCCCCAAACAACTGACTTTGAAAAAATTATTAAAATTAGAAATAGACTAAAAAATAGGATAAAATAATAAAAGTCACATTTTCGCGTTTCACTATATTAGCGGAGGAACCCTTCCAGGTGTGCGAGAAACCCGAATACGATAACGAATAGTTATTAAGCGAACCAATCGAGTATTTGATGGCACTCGAGATGTTTACGCCCATTCTCTTCGTCAACATATTAGATCCATACGCAAAGTAATAAATTCGTGACATTTTATTTTTTAAAATGAATTTTATATTTTCGTTTATATTAAATTAGGATCATGTCAATTCAGCAATACTTTTATCATAAATTTTGATCATAACATAGTGAGTAAAAATATTAAATTCTAGTGTTTTGCAAAGGGATATAAAAATCGATATTTTTTATGACAGTTTCAAGTAAAGGTGTTTATGGTCTGACTTTTCCGAAACCAAACCAATCTGTAATTTTGGTTTTCTAATCCAAACCAAACCATGAAAAAATTACTTTTATCGAAACCAACCCAAACCAAACCATTAAA
>JAQIVF010000016.1:0-59751 GCA_034698365.1 Steganacarus magnus
AATGGTTTAATAATGGTTTGGTTTGGTTCGGTTTGGTTTGCAGTGTAAACTTTGCGGTTTGGGTTGGTTTGGTCCTACTTTTAAATTAATGGTTTGGATTGGTTTGGTTCGCGAAAATTTGAACCATTGGCATCTTTATAATAGAGTATGAATTAAATTAAAGATACGGATACGCATCGAATGTATCGCACACTTAAATTAAACATTAATGGATTAGGAAAATGGCCAATAAAACAATTAATCGATTGGAAACATCGTTTGCAAAAAGAAACACTCTTTCTTCTCCTGTTGTTGACTCTAATTACTACAGAATCGGTTGCTTATGGAAAATTTGCGATTTTTGTTTTCCAAGTTTCGGATACAAATATATGGAAATATAAATGTTTCAATAACTTTCATTATTAATGGCTAATAAAATTTAATAAATATATGGAATAACATAATTATCTTTTGTATAACTCCGATTAAAAAATATATTTAATGCTAAAAATAATATTAGCATTTTGTTTGAAATGTTTAAATAGAATTTCGTTAAAATCACAATAAAAAATGTTTTTTTTTTTGTCAATTAACTAACGAATTGTTCGCTTATATTAAATTCCATGCAATTTTTATGTATAATCGCTAATAACATTAGTTAATTTAATGCGGACTAAAAAAGTCCAAAAAAAAATAATCTGATTTAAATAACAAATCAATTAATTTTTTCAACTCTTTGAGGCGATGAAGAGGAAGAGCTGTCAATAAAATCACCAGAATTAGACTCGGAATGTGCGGACCATTCAACTGTAGTGAAAGCGATAGTTCCAAAGGAACCGAATAGAGCTAAAAGTAACACTTGAACGTGTAGATCAGCGACAGTCGAGTAAAAGAAAGCGATCGCAGCAGCGATTGACTGAACGAATTTAAAAAGAGCGAACGCCGGTGCGCTATCGTTAGAGTAAATAACACCGAGAAGACTGTATAGTTGTGTATTAAAACACGCGTCACCAAAACCAAGCAGAAGACTGCACACAAGTCCAATGCCAAGACTAAATAATCAACATATTCAATATTTGTTAACAAATTAAAATCAAACATTTAAATGGTTTTAAAAAATACGAGACCTGCTATTAATATATGCGGAATCGTTAGTCGCCTCTAATGAAGCGCGCTTTGGAAGATTGATAAAAATCAAAAAGAAGGAAATCATGTGCACG
This sequence comes from Steganacarus magnus, assembly GCA_034698365.1. Classification (NCBI taxonomy): domain Eukaryota; kingdom Metazoa; phylum Arthropoda; class Arachnida; order Sarcoptiformes; family Steganacaridae; genus Steganacarus; species Steganacarus magnus. The sequence continues at coordinate 1,200 of JAQIVF010000016.1, forward strand.
AAATAACCCAATATAACAATCGGATCTCTTCCGAATCGATTGGTTTTGGCGCCGAGCAGACCAAACGAAGCGCCGCCTATTATCTCTCCGACTCCGATAAGCATTCCAGAAATACCAATAAATCGCTTCACATTTCCTTCTGAATCAAGACTATTCGTGTTTCCAATAGCTGTGCCATAAACACCGCTAAAAAAGCTAAGCTCTAAACCTGCATAGATTTATACAATGAATAATGACCCAAATTATATATAGATTATTAAAATAAATACCTGTATAAAAAAATGTCACACATAATAAGGACATTCTTGAGGTTAACAATAAACGAAATGAATTCACTAAATATTTAATTAGAATCATTTTAGCATATATTATCATAAAAAAGTGTTTATCAAGTTAACCTAATGCTTGAATAGGACTGTTAACAATTCCATTTGAATCTGTGTTATTCGTTCGTCTTCCTCCTCTTAAAGTGAAAAGCAATGCCGTGCCCATTAGGCCCACAATCGTTAATACTCCGTACGTCCATAGCCTAGTTTTCTTAGTGATCACGTCCTCAGTGAACATAAAAAATACGAAAAGATTTCCAAACAAAAGACTACATTGAAGAAGTGCCCAAAATACTCCACTATTGCGAGACATTGTTTCACTGTTTGAATTTATGGTTAGAAAGTTTCCCTGACCTGTCCATATGACTAGAAGTTACATAAAAATATTTTAATTATTACATCATTCCATTCATTCAAATTCATTTAAATTACTTGCTGCTCCAACACCTATAACACCCGAAAGTAAATATAAAAGCCAAACCATTGGATATAAAAAATTGGCAATAAAGGCGCTAAAATATTTTACAAAAAAATTTTTGATTTTAATAAAAAGTTTTGTTCGATAAAATAATTACCAATAGGTGATGGCCCCGATAACCATCGCTATTCGTGGACCGGTTAATACCACAGTGGACGGTGCGATCCAATTGGCCAAAGCAAACACCGCATATATTATGCATAAACTCGTGTATCCATTCGCGTTATAACTCTTGTCTTCCCTTTTTATACTATCGACTACCGTTTGCTGTTTAGTGTAAATAATTATATTTATTTTAGCATTTATTTTTTACTGGAAATAATAAAATGAAAATTATATCACTGACTTGAATCATACCACCCGTTTGGAATGCAGTGAATATTAACATAAATGATAAACCAAGTAATATCACATTTATAAAGTTTTTATCCATTGTTGCAAACTTTACAAAATACGGTACAGAAAATAAAATTTTATTTCATATAAAAATAAGTGCAATTTTTTAATAATTTTATTCGCTTCTCCTCATATGCCCTGAAATTGAAAAACTTTATGTAAATAAAAACAGTTATTCAGCAAAAATCACTTTCTATATAACTTAAATAATATAGCGTTAATGTATTGTAATTTTTAACAGCAAAAATGAAATATTATGAAAAAAGACCGAAAGTTCATCTATGAGTTGACGTTACACACAATGCTGACATAAAAGTGCGAAAACACGATTTAGAAGACAACAGGTTTAGTCAAAATCATAAGCGTTACTAACTGTTAAGTTAAAACAGCTTTTAGCAACAAAAAATATGTTCGAGTTTTGTACTCTATTTTATATTTTAATAACTAACTCATACAACCATCACATCTGATACAAAACAACTGCGAAAATATTCAATTAGAAGATTAAAAGTACATTTTAGTGTAGTATTACAGATTAACGCATAAACTTTTAGTTAGAAAAACAATTGATACTCTCCTACAGTAGTAACTAACTCTGTCCGCTATTAAGTGATAAGTTTCAGTCAATTCATTGCATAACACATTTTAGCCTAAATCACTATACTATATTCGGTAGCCTATCATTTCAATGTTATTTCGCACAATATATTATAAAGTTTACGCTCATATTTATTATTATATGGTAGCAAATGTTTATTATTATACTCAAAATATATAACATAATATTATCATTTTCTCACCTTTTGATCACTTAATAATTAGCAAACCATCTTTAAACTGTTGCAAATAAACAATAGCAAAATATTTCACTATTAATTTGTGCATAAATACTAGATATGATTATGCATAAAATAATGGAATAATAATAACAAAAAAGTCAAACGTTTACATAATATTTATATGAAATTTAAAAATTGCCCATCAATTAAACGCCTCACTCAATAGACGAATTGATGTTTTGTAAGATAACGCTACGCAGCCAGTAAGGCGTGCAGTGTTTACATACGTGCGTGACGTATACGAAAACATTTAGAAATCAGTGTCACTAGTGTTTTGACATTTACATGTTTACATCATCCAATCATTTTAGTAAGAATTGATGTGTTAACTTATTTATTTGTTTACATTACAACACATACCGTAATCGTAAATATTCATTAATCTAAATCTAATGATGCTAAATCTCTTTTGTCAATTAACCGTTCATAAACTAATAAAGAAATATAAGGTTATTTGAAAAGTTTTTAAAATTATGAAATAGTTTTACGCCAAACTAAGTTAACATGAGACGATTTGGTTTGAAAATAGTTACCCAAAAGTTTATAAGTTCTGTGCTTACGCGTAAATTGGGATATAAAGATAATAAAAAATTTAACTGTAAATATTACATAAAACTCACTTATCTTCACAGACATTTTTGAGAATTATCGCTGTTAGTGATGATAACTAACCCAATTTCTGTAACAATGCGGATACATTCAATTTTTGTGTATACAACACTGTTAGAAGTTATAATTTACAAAAAAAAAACAATTTTCTAAAACATATTTACTGATCTAATTTTGTGTTACTTTACACATATTTATTGGTGTAATACTCTTACACTTTTTCGATTTCCGCCACATTTTTTTAATTATATCGGTATCACAAACGAACGAAACTTTGCTCTTTCTTGAGTGCGAACTTTAAATGAAAATGACATTATGTAAACTTAGAAACAAGCATATCATAAAAAGCATATCAGCTTAATTTTGATAATATTTAGGTTTTCATATAAATCTATAAAATCACTTTTGAAATATGCATATTTATATGTATACAAGTAATAGTCAAGTCATGAATCATATATTTTACTACTTTATAAAACTTTATGATTATAATTAGTAATCTGGTCATAACTTCAGTTTTGACAAAAAAAGATTTTTAGGAAAATCCTTACTTATAAACTGAACAAAAAATTTTACAGCTAAAATTACGTTTGCCATTATAATTGTGTTTGTTTTAAAAATGTTTAATCGCTCGTTCCCTATGAATCCTCAATACTTTAATTTTATAAAACTGAGAAATTATTTTTTATTTCCGAAATTCTTATGGTTTCAGATTCTGTTGACAAGCGAACCATCAACAATATCCACAAACTTTGCCAAAGCAATGATGATAATCGGAGTCTGGATTGATTGAGATTCCAGGCTAATATTGAGTTCATTGAATTTAGTTAATTTCCGGTGTTTAATGGAAAAACTGGTAAAACTTCGCTATCGGTCACTGATTTAAATACAGAGTTTTGTTTAATTGTTAGTATCAACACATTTAGTTAATTCATTTAATATTAAAATAAATAATAAAATTTATCATATTATTAAAAATTTTATTTAAAATACAAAATTTGTTTTATATCTTTAAAATATATTAAATGAGTTTTATTAATTTTAGTGACAACTAACGTGACCGACTAGGTTTGACCGGGAGTGTCCCGGAATTTGTCATTTGTCCAGACTCCCGGTTGGTGGCAGACTTATAATACTCCCGGAATTTAAAATTAGAATTTAATTAAAAGCGGAAATTTGTGTTAATTAATACTTAAACATGGATTGCCTTAGTTTAAAATCATTTATAAAAGCCAGAGAAAAGCTACTAATTCTGCCATTTCAGTAGAAAAATATAAATTTGTATAAGTAATTTATATTTTTCTTTCATTAAAAATATCTCCCGATAAAATTATTGAAAATTTCTTTAAAGAGTTAGACACAGTAGTGACAACTGGTTTTATCGCTTCAGTTTAACTGAATGAAGTTAAAGCAATTTTTGTTAAGTATTGTAATTATAATATTGTGTATATTAAATTAGTAATCATCAAAGTTTAAGTTTCAATAATTACGACTTTTATTGTTTAATTTATTAATAATAGTCCAACTAATTTTAGTTTTATTTAGATTTTGGGGATCATATGTATTATCTGCTATATCTTTCCTCTTTGTGTGTCTCAATACTGGTACTGCTTTTATTTGGGGTCTGATTTATCAGAACAACCAAAACACAAAACAGGAAGTGTCATAAAAAGTGTATTATCAAAAAATAGTTTTTATTTAATTTATGTTTACGTTGGTAGTAGAACACGGTTAGTAGACGGCAGCATAAATTATGAAATCACATGAAATATAAAAACAATAATTATCCCATACAAAATTATAAAGAAAAATACCCTGTCATTATGTTAATACAAATACCGGTATCTATGATTCTATGGTTGAATCAAATGTGATTTCAACCACCAGTTGGAATCTAAAATTATTACTGCATGATTACAACTTTTCATCGCAACCGTTACTATATAGTAGATTAGAATTTATGCTGAACCTAAGACTTGGTTGAAGTCTCTAGGCTGACAGACTTGGGGATCTCGTAGGCTTTAGGCTTAGTCTCTTAAAAAACTGTAGGCTTAGTCTTAGGCTCAGCCTATGAGTCAAAACATTAGGCCGCCTCTTAGGCTTTGATTAAAATTTTATTCATAATTTGTAACATAATTAAAACATCGATTACATTCTCAAAAATTATTCTACAAATTTAAGCCATGACTCCAAAAGCATTAAAATTATTATTGTTTTTATGCTTAGTAATTAGGTCACCAGCTTTATAAAAAGTTTCTTCGCTTGGAACGCTTGTCGCTGGAATTGCTAGTAAATCAAAAGCCATTTTAGATAAAGCGGGATATGATTCACGATTTCCATACCACCACTTATCAGGCTCTGTTTTATAATTTTCAGTTGGAAAATAAAAAAACTTTTTGTTTCATCTGAAGTAGTGTTTAATTTAATTTTTTTGTATAAGTTTTCTTTATATGTTGATTGTTCATTTTCAGTAGTAGAATGTTTTTCATTTTCAAGTTTGTAGTTTTGATTATAAAACAAAATAAATTTTTTTAAAATTGCATCTAAGTCATCGTAATCACAAAAAAATTCTAATTTCAATCTTGAATCAATAAGAGAAGAAATATTGCTAAATCAGTTTTGATTTTGTTTATATATTCAGATAATTTTTCTGTATTGTCTTTTACACTATTTAATAATTCCTAATTATCAGTTTTAAAATTTTTTAAATGCATAATAAGCGAGTCATAAAGTGGTAAACTTATGCATAAACTTGGATAAGGTTTTTAACGTCATAAAATGGTTTAAGTAATATGAGAAATTTTTCTAAAACTATCCCATACATTTTCTGATAATTTTTTTTATAAAATCACTGTTTTGATTAAATAGAAATAATTAAATCATTTATTGGTTTCAAAAATTCTAAATTATTTTTTTCTGTTTCTTCTAATACTTCCAATTGTTTCGGTGAAAAATTAAAAAAAACATTAATTCTCTGATTTTCTGAAACCCTTTTAAATTTTTAATTCCTTTTTGCACTGCAAGATTTAATATATATGAAAAAAATCTCTTATGTATTTCGTTTGAAATTTTATTTTTTAATTCTTGCAATTCTTTCATACCAGAAATATTTGCACTTGCATTATCTGTTGTTATTGACAAAATTTTAACCGAAATATTAAAGTCATCTAACGATTCCAAAATTTTAGTTTTAATTTGATTTCCGTTATGTGGAAATGGAATGTGACAAAACCCCAATAAAAGTGACACAATTCAAATTTTTTTATCGAAAAAATGAGCTGTTAATGCGACAAATGGCATTTGTTTAAAATCAGACGTCCAAATATCTGTTGTAATTGATATTTTTGAATTTGCATTATTAATAAGTTGAATAATTTTGCGTTTTAAGTTTTTCTAGTTTATTTATGCAACGATTTTGAATTGTAAAACCTGACAGCAAAAATAAACCAGAATTTAGATATCTTAACATTGTTTGAAATTTCGATTCACCAACAATCGAAAAAGGATGTTTTTTTCAATTATAAATTCTAAAAGCAAATCTTCGATATTTTTTACATTACTTTTAGGTTTGAGAAACTCGGTAATTTGAGCTCTATTTTTCAAAAATGAATGATTTTTTAATGATGAGCTGCTATTATTTGTACTTAATTGTTTCTCACAATATTTTCACTTAACTAACTTTTCATTAATTTTTCAAAAAAATCCCATTTTTTCCATTCATATTTAGTGCATAATTGAGATTTGTGACAAACTACACTCAATTCTTCATCGCTAATTTCTAATTCTACAGATTCACTCATTTTTATAACTTTCACAATTTATTATTTAGCTAGAAATTAATAACCAAATTCGATAACAAACATTCAATTTTAAATCATTTACAACTAAAATGTATATTTTATCGTATGCATACACTACACAACTAATGTTTATATTTCGATATATGTATGCAATCACTGAAACGAGATTTATTATTTAATGTAAACTTTATTTTATTTTCAGAAATTATGATATAGAGCCTAGAGTTAGGCAGACTTTTTATAGTCAAGTCTGTAGGCTTAATCTAATAAAATCTTGAGAGTCTTAGGCTTGGGCTCAACCTTTAGCCTATGAAAAATCTAGGCTTAAGCTTAGGCTTAGGTTTAGGCTTAGGCTTAGGCTTAGGCTTAGGCTTAGGCTTAGGCTTAGGCTTAGGCTTAGGCTTAGGCTTAGGCTTAGGCTAAGGTTAGGCGGACTAAAATGCTCATCTCGTCTATTTAGTCAGAGCTATAAATTTTTATAATTAATAAGAAAACCAGCCACGTTAAATATAATTCTTGTTTTGTGAAGTTAAAACCTAAGGCAGAATTTGGATGAACAAAAAACCTTTTGAAACTCGCGCGTAATATAATCGACAGAGTCAACACTTTCTTTTCTGATACACCTTTCGATACAATATCCACTAAAGTTTGTAATAAATATAGTGTTCTCATAGAAAAAAGGCTTTTTTTATTAATTAAAACGAGTGAAATCAATATTTTGCTTTATATTTTATTAGGTTCTGTAATGAAGCTTTTAGCACGCCTCTGGAAACGTGCCCACACTTCTTAAACCGACAACGTGTTTAACGCATGAGTGATCAAATATAAGACAGAATAAAACAAAAAATTTTGATGCACTCTTCCGGTACATTCTTCACATTATGCCCTCTAGTGTCGTTTCAGTTCAATGCTTGCTGGTTTTTTAACAGCATTCAATCAACAGCGACTGTTTGAAAAACGCGAGTTAGTTGTCCTTGAGAGGTAGAACTCAAGCCAATCGGTCGGGTTTGCATATCAGAAGTATCCGTAGAGCTCTTGTCAGAAATTTTTTTTACTATATACAAGTCTAATGAGTAATAGAAATGGTCGCACAAATGCGCAAATAGTATGAATGTGGCCTAAACGGTCCACTCATAAGATCGTCTCCGCTGTACTGTCCTTTTTTATGGGACCGTCAATTCCAAAATGGTGTGTTCTAGAGGTTCAAAATGGGTTCCATTGGAAACGGGAGAGGGAGTGGCATTAATGTAAAAACAAGCGGGGATGGAATGGAATTGTAATAACATGGAAAACTGCGGGATGGGAGAGATTCCCGCAAACTCCCGCAAATATTTTTAATCCCGTATAACAATCATATTTTAAAAGATTGTCGCTTAAATCTACTGAGTTTTCATAACCCTTTAAATTTTTCAAGTTATTAAAAATTTCACATTTAAATTAGCAAATAATGCTTCAATGCAGATAACATCCAAGATGTACATGGATTTTATTTCTTTTTCTAATATTTTTATTTTATTCTTTATAGTTTCGACTTCAAAATTTGGACGGGAGTGAGTGGTGGGAAAGTTTCAGGTAAGAAAACCTTTCTGTCTAATTACAAGTTGACAGAATAAGAAGATAGTATAATTGTATAAGAAGATAGTATAAGTTAATTGAATCATTACCAAAATATTAGTCTCGAAAACAAAATTTAAACAGTAATGTATAAACAAATCATTTTATTGTTTAGCCTCAGATGAGGCTATTTTAAAATTAAATCGATTATCATATCTGTGATTAAACCTGTTTTAAATACTATTTTACAGATTTTACCTCAATATTTTCAAAAAAAAATCTGCTTTAAATATTAATTATATAGAAATTCAGATCTGAATTTACTTTAAGCTTTATTTTCCATATTAGATGAAGTGACATGGCTTTCATGATATTGAAAAAGAGGTTTTGATTCTGACTTTTTGCCACTGTTTTGTTTGACACATTAACAGTTATAATTCTCGTATTTTTATCTCCGATCTGAGAAGTTTGAAATTCTTTTAAAGCGCATTTTGCGTTTTAAATCTCAATTTTAACGATTTCTGTAACTTATTTTCGAATTTTGTAATTCAATTTCATTAAATTTTAGACATCATTGTCTTTTTGTAGTTCTAATAATAAGCATTTTGTAATACGAATTTTTAGAATTTTATGCCGATTTTGAACTTTGTAGCTCCAATTTATTTATTAATAAAAGAACTTTGTTATTCAAAAATTCGAACTTTGATTTGATATATGCATTTAGAGTGGAAAATCAAAGTGAACTCTAGAGTTCGACGATTTGCAACTTTTTTCCAACTTTGATCGTAAATTTTTTAACAGATATAATTGATTTAAATTATAAAACAAAGAAAAATGTGATTTTCATAAATGCTTTTAAAACATACATATTAATTATAAATACTTGAACAAAAGTTACATTAAATAAAGTTTATAACGTAACTGTGATAATACTTATTGATGTTAGAGTTGAATTTAAAATATTGTGGTCGTTAACGTTAAAAGCATGGTTAAACAAACTTCAAACCTCTAGTGTGAGGTCACGTTCTTTAGAATCTCGAAATTTTAAGGGAGAATCAAATCTCACCGGATTTAAGCAACAATTTTCTATTTCTCGTTTTTTCGTGAGGTGGGGTCAGGTTTTGCCAATTTTCTCTGTGTAACTATGGTTAAAAGTAGTGTTGTTTTTGATTTTGGTATTTTAATTTTGATACAAATCAAAATAAAAATTTTACAGAAAATCAAAATTTATTTAAAATAAAAATTTTTACACAAAATCAAATTTAAAATAAAATGGTGTAAAATGTACAGTATTTTGATTTTGATTTTATCAAAATTTCTAAAAAAATAAAAATTAAAATAAAAAATTTTACAGAAAATCAAAATTTATTTAAAATAAAAAATTCTGAAAATCAAAATCAAAATTCATTCAAAATAAAAAATTTGCTTACGACACAACACTAGTTAAAAGTAAATGAAAATTCTTAACTTATAACCAATTCTCTAACACTACTATTAATTTATCGTTTTGAAGAAAAACATTCAAACATTTAGATATTTTTTAAAAAGTTTAGTACTAGTACTGCGAATTAGTTGAAAACGTCTTCAAATTAGTTTAAATAATATTTTATTAAACACTAGTTTTTAAAATTGCGATAAAATGTGATATTTTATTTTGAGAGTCCAACAAAAAAGTGTTTCCAAGTGTTTGACCACACATTTGAATGGAGTTATCGTTGCAATACTGATGCGAACAATTGGTATAGGATTTAGGAAACTAAACACAAATAGCTGAGCATTATTTACATTTAGAATACATTGTTTTAATATAATAATAATTATAATTACAACAATATCAATATCAATATCGAATTTAGCAATTCTGTACAATCGGTTTTGCAATCGAAAACATATTTACCACTTAATAATGAATGCTATTTTGTATAAATTAATTTGATTAAAGAACCAATTAATATATTAAATTAAATTAAAGCCAGTCTTTTTAATTAAAAATAAAGTTTAAAAACTAGTCGTTTCAATGCATTAAACGTTTCGTTAAATAATTGACAATTTGTTTTGACGTACGTATTCGTCTGTTACAGAAGTAGAAGTAGTGGTCACTCTAATCGTATATATATTACGTACGCTTACTATCGATATTTACATTTAGTGTGTTAATCATCTTAAATATATAGTGGATATAGCAATGCATCAAAAATTCGCGCTATTTTTGTTTGATAAAGTGTAACGCATTGAGTAGTAGTCTAGACAGCGCAACAAAGCGTACGTAAATATAATATAATGTTAATTATGTATTTTGATAGCTTTCTCTAAGTAATTATATCGCGATCTTTTCGGCGCTTTATTAATGTGTTCGAGACCTAACCATGGCTTTGGTGGCGAACTCGCTTGAAGAGGACCTGAAATACAAACAATCAGTTTTTAATCAGTTTTCATATCAATAACAAATAAGTGATAAAAAGATATATGATAGCTATAAATATTAATTTATAATACTGTGATGTTCATCTGAATTTTTGTGCTAAGTATTCAAATATTTGTGAAAAAAATTTTCTTAATCTCACACTTGCGTTGAGAGACAATAAGTTGGGCATAAAATTACGATTAACAATTTTTTCATTTAGTCTACTATTTGAAAATTTACCTTTGGATTAGAGTCGAAATCTTGACAATTTAAAAAATCCAAAACCTTTACTTAAATACTCGTGAAAAAATTATTACTTATAATGGCTTGAACTTCAATAAAAATATAATTTGATAAGTTGTCTAACTAAGAAGAATTAACCTAATTTTAACTTAAAAGCAGAAATAAATATATGAAAATAAGGTAAATGGTAAATCAATTAAACTGAATTTTAGAAATTTTCGGCTTTCTATTTTTAAAAAAGGCAAAGCACGGTCCACAGGGTTTTTAATGCTAAGGTCCGACAAAAGACACGACATACAGTATACTGAAATTTTCTAAAATTATTTTATAGAAATACAGAAATTGAACTATTTATTGAATTATTGTAAAAATAAATAAAATAGTATAAGCATTATTCTTATATATAAACTTACTATTAATAGTATGGACATGAAAATCTTCTTTATTAATAACATATTCATTTATATCTTCGTTAATATACGTAACTCTTCCACCAGACACTAACGCGAATTTATACTGTCATTTAAAATTAATCATTATTATAGCAATCATATAGAAATCTGTGATAAAAATACATTACAAATTCTTGAAAATACGATTTGCATTTTCAAGTTGAATAAAAATGCATATTCAAGTTAATTTTTTTTCAAAAATTATAAAATACCGTTTACCAAAGAATTTGAAGTCTTAAAATTATGTTTATAATCTATAATTAGTTTTTAGCTATATTTCTTCGCGTATTTTTAGAAAATTCTAGTCAAAATTATTTATTCAATTTAATTTGGGTATATATAAAAGTCTGTCAAAATCGGAGAATTCCTATTCCTATTCTTTATATGAAAAATAATCCATGATATAAGCCTATAAGACATTATTTCATGAATATTTTTGCGCTGTATATTGGAATATTTCATGAATATCTCCAATCGGAACTGTTTGCGCTAATAATTTATTGAAATGCATACATTCCATTCTCAATCGAATATAAATCAATCCATTTAATTTGAATTCGGAATAAAATAGCAAATCAATAAATCACTTTATTAAGATAAAGCGTGAAAGACAAACAAAATGCAAGTCCGAATGAATATAATATTAAACATTTTACTCTTAGGATATTTACTATTTAATAAACGATATTACTGTAGTAATTCGATAATTTTAAGGAAATTTGGAAATTGATATTAAATAATTTAACTTTTAATGCCAATAATTTTGCCAGGAATAACATTTGAATAATTAAATCACTTACTTTTTCAAATTCTTTATCAGGAATATCTAATTTTTTCTGAATTCTGTCCTTAACATTTGTAAAAGGCTCTTTCTGTGTGAAAAACAAAAAAGCACAAAATGTGAGCAATTCTGTATCCAAAATAAAATGAAAATAAATACTCGCAGCTGATATCGACTTACGTGCTTAAGTTTGAGCAGAAACGGTACACCGAAAGTCTGATACGCTTCTTTATGAAAGTGAGCGACAGGTACTAAAAACTCTCCGGGTTCGAGACGCAACTCATCTTTTGGTGTTTCCTCGATCCTATAGGTTTTACTTCCAGACGGGTTTAAGCACTCTAATAACACGTCATCGGGAAGAATCTGGTGAATTTTATAGCTGGTCACTTCTAAGAGCCTTAATTTGCCGGACCAATCGTCATTCATTTCGATTTGTTTCTTCGCCTCATCGATTAGATCATGAACTGTTCCATTTTTATTTGGGTACAACAGAAGCTCTTTCTGATGAGTAAAACTAACGTTAAAAAAGTCTCGATTCAAAATTTAATTTCCTAACAAACCTCTTCTTTCAGCTTTCCATTAACCCAAACACATTTAAATGGTTTCTTATTTTCGAGTTCATTTATTCTAATAGTCAGCTGAAAAATTATTTAATTATTTAAATTAAATTATTTTAACATTAAGTATTTAGAAAAATTCAAATGATAATGAAGCAATACTGTATAATAATGTCATATCAACAAACCTGCTGATAATAAATTTTCTTTGGTTGGCGAGGTTTATAAAAAATTAAAATATCTTTGAGTGTTCCGTCATAATTACAACGCAGTGGACCTGCGGGACCATCACGATAGCTATGGTAATATTAATTAATCTATTAATATTACTAATGAAAAACTTCATAAAACAAATTTATGTTTACCTTTGATTTTTAAAAAACTGAATCAGATATGGATCAGTTCCAAGCCTTTGTGCGACAGCATTAGCGATCTGCTCGTAATTCATTTTTAGTGATAATTCCATAGTAAATCCTGGATCAGTGGGATTTATTTTATCACAGAATGTTACTTCTACTCTATAGAACAGATCCTTAAAATATTCTTTGACATTTGGTAATTCACATTCCGGTCCTAAATTTAAGTCAGCCCTTTGAAACACAATAATGTCGCCGTCCATCAATTCGTCGAGCACTTTGTTAAGAGGAGCCTCTAAATCATCGATTCGCTCAACCATATTAGGTTTAACTTCCTATCATTTAATACAAATAAATAATAAAATTACTAGACTTTTCATGGAAATTCGTTTCCTTTTTACTTCATATAACTCGAGAGGAGTATCGAGTGGATGACCCGCTTTTTTATTTAATAGAGGTATAATATCCCTAGTCTTCGCATTACATGGTAAGTGTGAATGACCACAATAAGTGATAAAATTATTTTTAGGATCATATAATTTAAAAAACAATAGTACGTCATCTATAGTAAAGATTAAATTGAATTAAAAATTGATTTAAAATATTTGTGGCCTGCGATAACATACTCTCTTTATCAACAGTTGGCAAATATTTCGTTTCCGAATCGGGTTCAGCCAATTCAAGAAACACATTCCACGGATTAAGCCCTTCACAAACTTCAGTGATTGAGCGGTTAGAATCGGCGTCGAAGTCGAGACTTGACGGCCTAATCGTTTCATTAGCTCTCGAAATGATGGGCCAAATACGCATAGCGCTCACTGAGTATTTCATTTGTTCGGAAATTAATTCTAAAGCTTCTTTTAAAGTGGCCTGCTTTCGAACTTTAAATACTTTAAAAATCGCTTTTTCTGAATCATATAAATCATTTCCTTTGTGACCCATGAAACTGTCTTCCGTATAGACGTTAATATTCATAAATAAATGAGCTTCGTTTCGTTCTTTACGCCGTAACGCTTCCTGACGCTTCTCCTCTTGAAGTCTTTCTTGCAACTGTTCTGGAATATCATCTTCGAGTACGGGCTGCAGAACTTCATCTGATAATTAAGTAGTTTTTAATTTAGTAATAATAAATACACACACACTCACTAATTATACTGTCTCTGATGTATACAAGCATATATGCATTTGTACAATGTTTCACTGTAACCTCTTCTTCGTTACCACCAAAATTATGATCAATCGCTTCCAATTTAGTACATCGCGATACAACATCGTCGTCAAATTTACACCATTTTCCGTCACCTTTTGGATTAATAAAGACAACATAGTGTCCGCCATGATTGTCGCCGGAATGAACTAAAACTGCGTGAAGAGTATAGTTTGCTGGAGTGCTCTCCGATTTTTGAAGAAATTCTTCGAGTACCAACTTTTCCGGGAATTCAAATCTAATTTATAAATTTAATCATTTTTATATTTGCAAATATCTGCTCTAAACAGCAAAAATTCAACATTAAAACTAATGCGTGTTTTAAAATCATAAGACAATCTTGTAAGAAAAATTCACGACTTAAGTACAATTTTAAATTGATTTATTTGCCTATAATAATGTATTTGAATTGGTTTAGTTCCAAGATATTTCTTTTCATTTCTACTCTAAACTCTTCAACAATTAATTACATAATGTGAAGCAAAGATGAAATTGGCTGCAGATTTACAGTAAATCGTTGGCAAACATAAATGTTTAACATTCAATGTGCCAAAATGGCTTATATATTCAAATATTTTAACCTACCGGTACTTTAAAACAAATTAATCAAAAAACTTTAGTTTGATTGGAATCAAACTAAAGCAAGATTTAAAAACTGTTTGAATGACTAACTGCGTAGGAATGAAAAAAAGGAGAATTTTACTTCAAATTAAATAATATTTGAGTTAAATAAGCATTACTTTAAGTAAATTTTCATAAATATACCCATAATTAAGATATATTAAATAAAAAAATTCTAGTTACCTATCATTTATTTTGACATTAGTATCGGTTACGGGATCGTATTGAAACCTCAATAGGTGTAAATGAAGAACTGGTGGGAATGAAGCGAATGATATTCCCTTCTCTGCTTCTTGCAAACCGAAATCTCCGGCATCGTATTTATTTTCGCCGTCTAATGTTTCAACTGCTATGTAATCTTTAAAAGATTCATAAATATTCTTTTTGCCCTTAACATTGAGCTGAATATCGTAAAATGGTTCGATTCGAGACGAAGAGCAATCAACCTTTTTTTTAAACATATTTATTATTATATAACTATAAATAATTTCAGAAATACTGCACTCTATAGACTCACGTGTTTGCAACGAATAAATGACTAGAAAAAAAGAATAAACATCAATAAAATAAATCGAATTAAAAAAAGTGATAAAATATCGTACGATCATTTTTCCCTCGAAAAGTCTCGGTATTGTTCCTTCAACGCACGTTCCTTTCATCTTACTCTCCATATTATCTAATAAAACACGACACAACTCTTGAACGTCGTGCTGCATAAACGAATCTAAAGTTTCCCAACCAAAAGACTTCGTCAGTTTTTTAGTACCAACTGGTTTGTCGTAAAACTGCAGCTCATAAAAAACTCGCTGTAATGCCAACGCAACACTTTTCGATGAATCATCGCTCTCTGTCGGCATTTGGTAGACAGCTTTTCTCAACTCATTCGTAAAAAACAGCGTTTGCAGCAAAGAATTCATGTAACACGTTGCGCCTTGATTTTTAAGGCCAACAAATCCCGTGTGTTTCTTAGAGTCCCAGCTAAATGTTTACCATGTTTTAAAACATTTTCAAGATTAATGTAATTTAATTAAGATTGACAAACCTAACACCGTGTGGTGCATCCGCTGACACCCAGACTTCTAAAATGATGGCATCATCTTTTATATGACCCTTTTCAAGGTCTAATATATCCTAAATAACACAATTTAATTTAATATTTTAATAAATTGTATTTTTTAATATAATCGGTGCTTACATTCCAACCCAAAAAATGACTAAAACCCCAATCGTTTTCTTTGCTGTAAAAGATGTGCTGAATTTCTAATGCAAAATTATCATAAATTAATTTAAAAATAAAACAATTTTAATGATAAAATTCAAATCTAACTTCTGGTAATGTTTTCACATCCTTCTTTTTGTGAAATTATCCGTAATTCTGCCATTGCATTGCATGACCACGTTCTAAAATTATTCACATTTTAGTTTTGATTCAGTAAAAAAACCTATAAACAATTACGTACGTCGAATCCGACTCTCCATTACATTGTAGAAAGAAACCTAAACTTTTAGTGGGCTGCCTGTCGTGCGCCTGATTAGTGCGTGGCATTGCCATTATTTTCCTTCATTAAAAAATAAATAATTTATTGAAAAACAAAAACAAATTATTGAAATTGGATGCAAACCATGGCAAATTTCGAACAAAAGTTGGAGGACTAAGAACAGTATCACGAAGTTTACTGAAGTTTTCGATTTTGTATCTAAAAGTAGCTTCAGATCGTGCCTCATCTATAGCGACATTAAATAAAATTTGAGTACACCTCAAGTTCCACACCACACAACTGGCAAATTACAAACCTTCCTCATCCATAGCTTCGTCTTGAGTGGAAGAAGTGTCTCCATTCAACATTCTAACGTCACTGCCGCTGTTATTTAATGTTTGATTGTTAATATTGTTTTGTCTGTTTGCGAAAATGAATGGCGGATGACTATTGTCTGCGAAGTGACAAAAACAACGTGTAAATTATTATATTTTTATAGAAAATCAAAATAATGACCATCTCTGGTGTCCATAGCAGTGTCCATTTCTTCCTCCTCTTCTACATGCGCATCGTTTTGTCGCGTTTGTTGATTTAGTTTATCAATGGGTGTCACGTGGTTCATGTCTTCGTTGCTGCTATTGATATTTTCCGACTGCTTTTGGTCGCTGCTATTATCGTGTTCAGTGTTGTCGTTAGTATTCTTTTGTTTGTCAGTGTTTGCGTTATTGTCGTTCAGTTGTGCGCTTGAATTAAGTTCTCGTCTTCTTTTGTTATTAATGCCTCGTATATTGAGAGTCGAATTAAATATATTGTCGGTGACAGAACTCTTTTCCTTATTAGTCGCTATTAGTAACTCTTTGTCGCTATTAGTGTTTAGAGTATTCGTTAATTTCTCAGTATCTTCAGTGACCGATGAAGACTTTCTTTGATTGTGATCCTTATTACAAACCAGTTGTGGATTATTAGGTAATGTTTGCTGTTTGAGTGGTCCTCCACTTTGATTGTGATGCTTTCCCTCTACCGATACGGTCACCGTTTTTGAATGTTTGCTCGCTATTCGCCCAATGATTGCCACAAATCAATATTGTGTTTATGTGTGTGTTGTGTGATGTGCTGTGTTGTGTGATGGGCTATGATGTGAATGAGTTGCGATGTTCGCTACCAGACTAACCGATGTTTGTTTTCATATACACAAACACTATTATCGATAATCATCTAAATCTACTACAATACACCCAATTATTATCGCATCAATGCTTTCATTCATAACAATCGAGTTCATACCTTTTTAAAACAACCAAATTTAAAATCATAAATGTGTAGTAGTATTAGATTTTAGTAAAATGTAATATAAATATAAATGTATATCTATTATAATAAATTCAATACAGTTTCATAGCATATCTAATACTGCATTCAATGCATACAACGCTAACACTCGTAGTCATACAGTCATACAGTAATACATACAGTCATATACTCACTCACACTCACACTCACTCGCAACGCTATTATGCCAAACACATATAATGCTGTAACTGTAATCCTAACTATTATTGAAATGCTAGTCATTCGAACAAATGCTATTCGCTATTCCATTACCAGTATATGTAAAGTGCGCGCAATATGAATATATGAATGCGAGTTTTAGTTCTGTTTCCATGTTTAGTGTAACTGTAAATTTTATTTCAACATTTTATGAAAATGATATCACACTATCATTTTAAAAATTTTTAGTTAATAATTTCCTTGATTTTATTTGCGAAAATAAAACTTTTACCTGAAACGCGTTTATGATTAGTAAACAACAAAATAGTTTTACTTTCACTTCGCATCGCAATCTATCTCTAAACCTGTTTGCAATTATTTTTGCAAATTTATTATTTGGTCTCCGAAACGCTATTATTAAATATATAATTCTGAAATCTCGATCTTTTTTAAACTTATTTCCGATTATTTCTCGAATTTATTTTAAATATAAAGCTAAATAAAAAGTTAATATTTAATTAATTATATTCTAAGTCTTTGAAAATGCATACAATATAAAAACAGTGATAACCCAAGCTTTCGGAGAACTTTAGAACAGTTATAAAAATTAAATAAAAAACTATATTGTTAAATAACAGTCAACCAACAGATTATTGATAATTAAAGCAATATTCTTACAGCAATATTATTCTGTGTAATAATTTTACAAAAATTCTCGTAACTGTATTTGAATGAAAGAGAAAGTATGTTTTAAATAGTTTTATCGAAACACTTAAACTTTCATTAGATTTTCATTGATTCACTTGCAACCGATCCAATGTAACGGCAATGTGTGGTACGAAACGGGCGATCGACTGCTGACACGAGAAAACACATGTTTTGTTACATGATTTTTGTATTATTATTAAGGACAGGATTTTTCTGTCAGAAAAGTATTTTTTTCGGTCGGTTATCGGTTTAAAAACTAGTGAAACTCTGTTAATTTTCTTCGGTTTAACTCATATTATCAAATTATTTAAGAAACGAATTTTATGTCATCATAATTAATCATTTAATTTTAATTCATGAATAAAATATAATCTACTTCTTTACAAAACTTTTCTAAATTAAAAATGAAAGATCCATCTCAACGGAAACTAATTGATAATATTATTTAAAAAAAACGTAAATTTATTACAAGAGATGAAGCATGGTTTTACATGTCTGATTGTGGTGGTGAACATCAGAGCCTCTACTTTTTCGGAAATCCGACTTTTTTGTTGTTAATTAAAACTTTCGGAATTTTAAATGGCTGTATATGTTAACTCATTATAAATAAAATTAACATCATTTAACTTTCCGAGATCTCCGATATTTTAGAGTTTTTAAAATTTTCGGAATTTTTCCTTTAAAAAATTTATATTCAAAAACAAAGTTTTTCGGGTAGAGTAGAGTCTTCATAATTTTTTTGACAAGTTTTCTCAAAAGTTTTAAAGTTCAAGAATAGATAATTTTAAATTAAAATATGGTCGTAACGGTCATATCTGACTTTGTATTGAAAATTTTTGCTGGATGTATGGATATTATTTTAATGATTAATGATTATAAGTGGTCGCTGCTCACTACGTTCGCTCGCTCCCCAATTACTATTATGTTTAATATGGCATATGCCGGTATAGTCTGGGTTTTATAATATAATACTGCGCAAACGGGATCTATACGCCAAAGTGGAATATGATTTTATCGAAGTCAGATAAAAATTTATGTCATTATCAAAATATTGTCCGTTAAAATATTTAAGTTTTCAAGATTATAGATTCGATACTTATTACGCGACGCAATGATTGTCTTCAGGCGTGCCAACGATGACGAAAATATGAGACCTTTTGTTTATAATCCAAAAGGCGTTTGTCGACATTTGCTACACGAATGGCTTACGGGAATGACGGCACTGGAATTTTCGATAGATTGGTAAAAGTCGGAAACAATATCACAAATTGTATCAATGGTTTGCCAGAAGTTGGCATCTTTTCATATAACGAAGAGGCATTTGATTTGTTCGATGAACGCGATTATATAACATATGAAATGATGTTGCGAAACACAACTCCGAGAACTATCATCGAATCACTAGAATCAGAAATGGATGTCGAAGGTTCGACCAGTTCAACATCTGAGAGAACACGTGAATGGAGAGCATTCGAACAGTCTCTTTTGAATCAGTCAGGAATCAGTCATTAATATGATTGATTTCGACAGGTATTCGAATGAAAACAGCGACGAATAAAACGAAAACTTTGCGCAAACAATTTAATTATATTTTAATTTTTTTTGCTTTTCTTATAATTTAGACAAAATTAGTAGTGAGTAGACGTGTTTTTAAAACAATATAAGTATTTCGATTAATTCGTAAAGCATTTAATGCTATTAATTGTCGAGTGTTTTCACACATTTTATTGGTTTTTTGATAATCGTTATATCGTTTTATTTAATGTAATTTTTGGCAGTAGTTTTTTTAATTAATATTATTATTATGGTTGTGTTTACATTTTCGACCAAACCGTCTAAATTTTAATTGTTTTGATTTGTTTTAAGCAAAGTTTTTGTATTTTTATAAGTATTTTATTGATTCTAATATCCCGGTTATTTACTTTCCTGTTGAGTCCATTCGGTTTAAATAAAAGTGCCTCAAAACGAGAGGGAAGACGTGTTATACGCGGACTTGCGGTAAACGCGATAACAAGGTATTTGACTCATAAGAGTCAATAATAATCGATATGATTAATAATCACTTAAACTATTTTTTGTATTTCCTTAATCAAACTTTACTGTTTGCGCACACTTTTTATCTCAAATGTAATTTTCTATTAATCTGTATTTTTATATTATATTATTATTGAATCATCAACTAATTTGATGTTCAGTTGTATTCGAGCTCTCAGTACGAGCGGTCACTCAGAATAAAATAAACGTTTAGTATTAATTATAATCGGTTTGCATTTATTGTGAGTGCGCCTTAAAGCACTATTTTGTGTGAATGCCATACAGGCATTGTTATCGTTAAACACCGGCTAATAATTGTTATATAGCGTGCGTTGAGTTCTGTATGAACTTGCAGTTACTTTGTCAGAGATATCTCGAGAACGGCTTATCGTAGAACATCGATCTTAGTCTCATTTTGACTACAGCTGTGAGGCGGTTAATGATAATGTCGAATCCATTACTGATTGAATTTTGCTATGGCTTGCTAGCCGTCGCACCACCAAAGTCATTGGCTTAACAACCTTTTAAGGCTTTAACAAATATGTATTATCAATAGATTGACATCGATTTGAAACAGCTGAGCGTATTACTCCAGATAACTTCCTTAGATATATAGCGTTTATTTGAAATTCAACTTCCGTAATGTCCACCAGTTCGCTAATTTTACTAATATTCACTAAAGCCTTGCATAATATAATTAGTTATTACAACAAGGCTAATCTGGTATATTGGGAACTTGATAACCAAAATAATAGTTTATAACGGACGGTATTCACATATAAATATTATATAATTTTCAACTGCAACGCAGCGCTATAAAAATTTAGACCAAACGAAATCTGGAAAAATGGTGTCAAAACATGGATAATGTGTTATGGGAAGGCAAAAGTCTGTACGCCTCAGCCACCTTTTACATGGACAATAGTGCGATATATTCTTAAAGTAATTCGAAATACTTAGCGAAAATTTATTGTCCACAAAGTGTTCTTTATTCGTAAGTATGGACACAACAAGACAATGCAATGTGTTATACTTTGCGCACTACTAAAAAATGGTTTGACGACTTTGGCACACCGTAATGCCTTGGCCCACATGTTCACCTAATCTTAACACCATTTGGGGTTAAATGAAAAACAAACTTGAGATGTCAGAAAACATTACATGGAATTACAACAAATATAGGATTACAAATATTGTGACAGTATCAAAAATTTAGTGAAGTATGTAATGTGTAAAACTTGTCATAGAATCGAATAGAGATAAAATAAAATATTGAACTTTTAAAACATAATTGTCTGTCTATTTTAAAACTAATTATAAATTTTAAAAATTTTAATCTCATTTTTTTGCATACAGCATATTAACATTAATTAAGAAAAATTTTCTTAAAACAACTTTTCAGTTTGAGCAACTAGTTCGGACTTCTGGGTTACGATATGCTAATGACAGTAATTGTTATAATTTAATTAAATTTTACTTAAATATATTAATTTTAAGGTTTTGATATGTATGAGAAATTATAATTGCGTTTTCCTTCTCATAAATATATGTTATTCACCAAATCGGCCTACAAGTGTTTGATGTAATCTAGATGTCAACATTTTAATAGTTAGCTTTAAAGTTTATATATTAAGTAATACTTTCAGGAAGATTAATGTTAACTTAAAATTATTAGTAAAGCAAGGAAAAATATTGATTTACATAGATCAAAATATTTTATATTATATTGACTTAAAACAGTCAAAATGTTGATTTATATTTTTTTTATTTAATCCTTATTAGAAACACTTGTGCTTTTGTTACAATTTACAATAAAATAATATTTTAAGTTTTCTTCTGTAAATGATTGTCTTCTATCTGTCAAAATGATTTTGTATTTAGAAAAACTTCTTTCGACATAGCATGTAGTTATTGGCGAATATTTAAACAAAGAAATTTCTTCTGGAGTTAAATCTATATTAAATTCAGATAACAAGCATTGACCCGAATTATCATTATGATCAAGTATTTTCAATATTTTTTCAATAATTTTAAAGCCAGAGTTTTTACTCAGTACATCCGAAAATTTTTTAATAGCTTTTTTTGAAGATTTTAACTTTTTAATTCCTCGTAAACGGTTTGAACTAATTTAATATTTTCGATTAAAAGCATATCTGAAGTTTCTAAAAGTTTAATGATTTTAGCTAAACAATTAAAATTTGCATTACGATATATCACTTTCAAAGTTAGAATTAGCAAATAATTTTTGAATTTCTTTGATATAAGTGGAATCTTTTGTATCTAATGTGTTCACAAATGTTTTAAAAGATTGATAATGTTTTGCATAATATTCGACTGCATTTATTCATGAGCCCCATCTTGTCTTTATCGGTTCTGGAGGTAAAGAAATATTCGGTAGAAATTCATTAAACTGTTGTCTTCGAATTGGTGATTTCAAAAAGATTTTTTTTCCACAAGCAATTAATCGGTTTACATTAGAATATTTATTAATAATGGTGTCACAAACGTTATGAAATCCATGTGCTAAACAAGTTAAATGTATTAATTTTGGATAAGTGTTGCGCAATGTTTTGCCTGCAAGTTTCATATAAGAATCAACATCAGTTAATAATAGTAAAATTTTCCCATTTGATTCCTTTTGGCCACATTATCATAAGTGCATTATTAATACTTTGCACAATTGTAAAATTATTCGTTCTGTTTATAAATTCCATATTAATTAAATATTTATGCTTTAAATTTTCATTCAAAGAAAGTGCACCTATAACAACATTAACAACATAACGACCCAAAGCATCAGTTGTTTCATCGACTCCAATCCATATATATTCATTAATTAGTTCATTTCTTATATTTTCAATAGTATTTTCATATAAATCTTTCAAATAGTTTTTTCTTAAAGTAGATTCGTCGGAAATTTTAAATTGAGTATATTTATCAATAAATGACTTGAATTCAAATGTTTTCAATTTATAAAATGGAATATTTAAAGATATTAACAATTTGCACAAATCACTACTAAAAACTTTTTGATCATTAATTTTGGCTTTGCTTACTAAATCCTGTAAAGTTGTTTGCTTTGACTTGTAATTTTTTAATGAATTTACTTAATTTTTTGTATTAGTGTGTTGTGTTACTTTAGTTCTTTGATCGCAGTTCACTTTAACACAACATGCTTGACAATACAACACATCAGTCTTAGAGATAATATCTGAATTGACACAAAACACATTACCGAATTTACGTGCAAATTGTCTTAATTTAGTTAAATTAGATTTCGCTGTTTTAGGTTTTTTCAAAATATAACACTTTTATTGTTTACATATAACAAAATAAAAAGATTGCATAATTAAAGTGCAATAACTATTCGTTAGTAATGTTCATAAATTCTTGTTTTTATGATTTTGATCAAAATATTTAAAAAATATTTTATATTCTTTCATTGTTCAAATATTGATTTATATTGATTTATAAATTCTTCAAAATGACTTATTTTAATGTAATATACTCACAAAAAATTTATTAGATCATTGCGTTGAACCGCTAAATATATTTTTTATGTAAAAATCCGTGCTTTAATTATTAGTTATTCTTTTTAAAACTTAAAAAATATTTTTTTACAATAAAACTGATAAGCACTCATAAAATTTTTTATTGCAAGTCGGCAATAATAAATCACTAATAAATCAATGTATTTATATTTACATAAATTTTTAATGTTAGTATTATTTTCAGAGCTGCCATTTTTGGGATTTTCCCAAATATCACCATAACCCCCAAAAAAGAGAAAATTTTGTTATAACCACCAAATTTTTAAAATATTCGCTTTTTTAACCAAAAGATGTTTACCCAAACTAAAAAGCTATAATTTTATACGTTTTTCAAAACAATATTTTAAATTAACATATTTTTAGTAAAAGAATTAAATTCAATGAAATACTAAATTTTATTTAAATTTCAAAAATTGCAATAATGAAATAAAATCAAATTTATATAAAATTTATATAACTTTATTTAAATTTTTAATTTACAAACTGTACAGTTTTATTAATTTTTCAATGCACAAATACATTTTAAATGAATTAATGGATAGCTTTAGTTAAGAATATGAAAAATATTTAGTGAAAAATTATTGGTTTTAAATAGTGATGGGAGTAAGCTCGAGCTTATTGAAGCTAGCTTAAGCTCTCTCTAGCTCAATATAAGCTCGAAAGAACAAATTGAGCTTATAAGACCAGCTCAAAGCTCATATATTTTGAGCTTAAGCTCAGTAAATATAAGCTCAAGGTTGTACTACCAAGCTTACCGAGATTGTGTAAATTATTTTAATGTAAATACAGAACAGTTTCATATTAAATTTAGGTATTGCACACATATATGCAATATTTTTAGAATATAAAACAGTGTAATTTGGCATAGAAATACATTTCAAAGTCAGTATTAAGAAAGATCGATATTAATTATGCATTGAAATATTTAAATATGCATTAAAAATTATTAAAATGTGTTTAATATATGAAAATTTACAAGATTGTTCAATTTAATATAAAAATAATCATCTTTAAATCTATGATTTATTTTAAATTAGTAATTAAATGTTCGATTTTGAAACTAATTTTTAAATTAAGCTCAAAGCTCAAGCTCAAGCTCAGTGTTGTAAAAATAAGCTCAAGCTCAAGCTCGCATAAATTTGTTTAGCTCAAGCTAAAGAACCATTTCATTTGAGCTTAAGCTCAGGAAAGTGAAGCTCAAGCTCTCTACAATTGAGCGTATCCCCATCATTAGTTTTAAAATATAGATTTTTTATAAGATTAACAATGATTGCTTGAATTTATGGTTACCACCAAAAACTTAAGTTTTTGTAACCAAATAACCAGCAAATTTGTAAATTCTTTATTCCCAAAAATCGCAGCTCTGATTATATTAATTATTACTTGTAATAGTACTAAATAATTCAAAATTTATTCGTTAGTTTAAATTAATAAATCATTTTGTTAGGTTAACTAGAAGTTAAAATTAATAAACTTTATTAACTGTGGTTAGAGTAAAATTATTATCTGATTTGATGTGAACACTATAAGGGAAATGTTTTAATGACAGTCTCTTAAGTGTAGGCAAGAAATTTTTTAACAAATTTAATTTATTTTTAAAATTTATTAGGCAACTTTTCAATAAAGTGAATTCACTTTAAATAATTAAACGTAAACAAAACGGTTTTTAAAATCTATGATTTAAACAAAAACTTTAATTAAATGTAAACTATATAATCATTCTTTTATATTAGTAAAGGTATAGTAATGTAATAAAATAATAACCGTATTGTTCATCAGAAAAATATCAAAATTGCGATATAATTGAAACGTAATTTATAGTAAAATATTTAGGCGCCAATCATTGCATAGTTTTTATTAAAAGTTTTGCGCCAAACGTGTTATCAGTGTTATCACCGATAATAACTTATTAGTATTTCACAAATATTTGACTGCGATTTTAATCATTTCATTTCATTAAACTATTAATATTTAAAAATGAATAAAACGCAAACAACGCTTAATTATACGGTTCGTAAAAGTGCCAGAATTAGCAAGAAATTGGAATCAAGTAAATCACCGGTAAAGAGACGACACGAAAATAATGATTCATCTGTTGAGCGCAGTTGTGTGCCATCGATCAATAAGTTGGAAAAGCTATCAAACAACGCTAACCCAACCAAACAACTATTAAGTTCATCATTTGTTTCCACTATAGTCGGAAGAGTTGCTGAGTGTCAACAAATAACTGATTTAGTGAGCAATCATTTGGATGGCAATCAAAGCCTAACATTGTATATATCAGGCGCTGCTGGAACTGGTAAGACATTAACAGTGAACCATGTCATCAGTAGCTTAAGAAAGAAATATCGCTTTAAGTTAATTGACATTAATTGTATGTCTGTACGAAATTCGAGCGCCATTTATGGCAAAATAGCGCAACAATTAGACGTTAAACTTTCAAAATCAAAACAGAATTTAAATGCAATCAAAGAAATAATTACGAGAAAAACGGACGAAATGATAGTATTGATTCTCGACGAAATGGATCAGTTGGAAGCGAAGAACGATCGAATACTAGAGAATATGTTGCTGTGGTCCACATTAGACAAGAGTCGTATTATTTTGATTGGTATCGCAAACGATCTCGATTTGACCAATCGATTGCTGTCTCCATTGAAACACTTGGGACTGTTATCGGTCAAAGAAATTCAATTCACGCCTTACAGCAAAGATCAAATTATTGACATAATCGAGGACAGGATAGAGCGGTCAACTGGTGATCGACTAATTAAGATTAAACCAGAAGCGATTCAGTTGTGCGCTCGAAAGATTGGCTCTTGTAGTGGAGATATTCGTAAAGCTTTGGATATATGTCGCAGAGCTGTCGATACTGTAGAATCGAGATTAAAAGATAATCAACAAACTCTATCACCACTTAAGCTGAAAAATGATGACGGATTTAATAAAACAGTTCGTTGCAGTGATTCTCAAAACAATTTCGTTGGCGTTCCGGAGATTATGGTCATTCTTAATCAAGTTTATGGAACGAAGAGCGATCAAACAATTGGAAACAGTAAACAATGCGTGCCTTTTCATCAACAAATAGTTTTGTGCGCTTTACTACTATTCGCTAAACACAAAAGAGTGAGAGAAGTGAAGTTAAGCGATTGTTTTCAGGTATTTGTAAACATAAGCGTTAAGCGTGGCATTTCCTATGACGCAAAAAACGAGTCCGAGTTTATTAATATGTGCCACTTATTACAAGATAACGGATTTATTGCTATAAAAAGTACGAATCAGAATGTAAGAAACGCCAAACTATCACTTGTTGTGGACGAAAACGAGATTGAATATACACTGAGCGATAAAATGTTACTAAAATCTATTTTACAACAATCAAACTGCTATTTTAACTAAGAATTTCGTCTAAATATGAATTCTTTTTACCATATCAAATGTTGATTATTTTATAACGCATGATAATTAAATAAATATGTAATGATTGACTAATGAAAATAAAAAATATTTATTACTAAACTTTGTATTTTGAAGTTTGATTTAAAACTATTAATAAGCAGAGACAGTATTCTCTTTACCGTTTGTTACGCATGTATTTATACTTGTAATGAATTGATTATTCTGTAGAGTATATAACATTATTCCATTTAATAAAGCAAAATAAAACAATTTGTTTGTTTATTAATTAAGTAAATAATAGATTTATCGTATAAACAATAGTAAAGTTTTGGAAAAACTAAAATTCAAAATGAAACGTCTATTTAAATTTTTGTTTTATAAGTTAACATTTTTTAACATTTAACTAAAAAAGAGTTTTTTCTTCACCTAATTTATAAGAAAAACAAGTATAGAAATCGTATTTAAAATATAAATAAATGTTAAATATTAAATTTAAGGGTGTGTTGTATAATTAAAATCATATTTAATATTTTCATTTCATTTTAAAAAACATTCATTAATCCATAACCATATATCAGAATCAATGCTAAATAGTAATAGAATGTAAATAGTGTTAGAATTTAACTAAATCTAAAGAGTCGTTATATATATATATATTTATATTTATTTATTTATAGTTATTGATAGCATTAATTTCGATATATTTACAGTATTGAATGAACCCGTGTTAGCACTTTTAAAATCGATCCAAAAATATATCAGCAATCAGCACACGATATCAATGCATGCTTTTCACTCATTTGCTTTAGAAACGTGAAGTTAAGATGAATTAAAAGAGTAATAATGAAGATAAAGAGAAATACTGGTATTTTTACTGTTTGCAGCCCAATTTACTGAATGTACAGTAACAGTATTATATCATATCGTTTTACTTAAAGCGCATTTATTGTCAATGTTTACATTGAAAAGGGGTTATGAGTTTGTTGCGGAAAACTAGTTTGAAATTGTGGCAAAACCGTATTACTATTACTATTGTGTTGTAAGTGGACAGATGCTTGTGCTGTCGTTTGCAAATGGTTTAAGTTGTTGTTGGATGATGTCGAGTCGAACGGCACTACAAACTGATTTTGAGCTCGCAATTGGTTTATGGTCGGCGGCGGAGGTTTTGCCACTTGAAATGGATTACTTAATGATGTCGCTGTTGCTGAAGTAGTTGTAGTACTTGATGATGTGGCAAACGGATTGCCTCCTAATGGCAACACTGCAATACAGTAATACAACAAATCTATTATTAGTATATTATTCAGCAAATGAATTAAATACGAGCGCAAAAATATATAAAATCATTAATTCAACTTAATAAATAAAAATTGAGTCATTCACTATAATTAAGTTATTATTTAAATAAATAATGAAAAGTCGAATTAGTAATTAAGTAAATTATCGAAAATATTCTGAAATGAAGCGTTGAAAAAATAAGGATATTAATAGCACACAATAAATTCGTTTTAACTATATTTGCATAATAACAAAGTTCAAACAAGGAAAAAATTAAAGTTAGAAAAAGTTTATAAATATAAAACCATATTTTAAGTATAAAATCACATTAAACTTTGAATTAATTCATTTTTAGTAGAAATTTAGAATTCTAAAAAATTCTTCTATAAATGAAAAGAATTAATTTTTAAACGAATAATTGCATTAAAATTTTATTCATCACATTAAAATAAACTTTATTTAATTAAATAAATAGTAATAAAAACATAGAACTAGAATATAATCTGTTAAATTACTCGATAAATTGAGCTCTAAGCTTCATAAGTGACACATTTATTGAAATATTTTCCACTTAATGATGCATAATGTAGTGCGAGTTAAATCATTAAAAGAAATTAGAGATTTTGGATTGTGTGCTACCAAATACTAATTGAATTGGCATTTGAATTTCAGATTTTCAACGCCTTAATAAGAGAATTGAAAGACTAAAAATAATCTATTTTAATTGACTTCATTATGAATGTTCATTATTAATGTAAAAATTCGCAAAATTCACTAATACTGTATATAAGTTTAGTCATAATTACTTGCAAAATCTTATATTTTATGACCGCTCACGATATTTTAGCGATTGTTTAAATATTGATTTAAATAATCAGTATTAAATTAAGACCTCATACTATGTATCATTCATTTTTGAAATCACCAAATAATTATTTATAAAAAAATGGGTTAACTACAGCTGTAAATGAATATTAAAATCTGAACTGAAAAAATACTAACTTTAGAAAAATTTATACCGGAAAATATATTTTAAAAATGAAAGGTGAAATTAAAATAATAAATTCATTCCATAAAATGAATTTCGATATTCAGTTCAATTTAATGAAAAGAGATAAATTCAATGAAAAATGAATATAAAACAAAAATTGTCAATGCATTTAAAATATTAGCATAAAATGTTAAAATGTTAAAATATTAAATGAGAATATAAAGCTAGACATTAACCCTAAATTGATTAAATTAATATAATAAAAAATTCAAAAGTTTTAAAACGTTTACATAAAACTTAAAAATAAAATTTTAAAAAATTATTTGTATAGCAATTATTTATTACCAAAAAAAATTCCTATCATAGTTAACCAAAAAATTTCAAATTATTGTATTCATTTGTTAGAAAAGTATAATTACCGTAAAGGAAAAAATTGCAAAAATTATGAGCATAAAAATGGGAAAATTGAAACGGAAAGTGACATTAAAACGTTTCGGTTTATTGAACGTTCAAACTTATTAAACAAAAGTTCAGTAAACCTTATGCACGTTCTCGTGTGCATATAATTATTGCTAGTATTATTAATTCAACATTAAATACTGCTAACACTTCAATGCTAACTTTAAAGCGATTCAATTCAAAAAATGTGCACTAATTCTCAAGTTTATAAGTTTATTAATAGTTTGATGCGTTGATAGCAACTGAAAAGCTCCATTAAGCCAATTCAATCAAATTAAAGCTTTATACTTAATAAATGTATATAATGGAAAGTTGACATCACTATTGTTACTAATTTCATGCTCAACGAGTTAACTTCATTCATTCATTGATTCGAAAAGTAACATAATAGCCAGTGATGCACAACGCTCGAGCGGATGGCGCTCAGTGCCGAGCGCGAGCGCTGAGCGTAGATTTTTTGCCAAGCGTGAGCGTGAGCGCCGAGCGTCATACAACGAGCGTGAGCGAGCGCGATGAGCGCAAACAAATACAGAAAAAATGTTGCATGCGATTTATGAAACCTTATAAACATAATTCAAATAAAATTTTTTTGTTAAAGTTACAGTATATAAAATAAATTGTCATAATATTTTCAAAATTAATTAATTTGACGCTCGCTTACGCTCAGCGCTCGAGCGTGTCTTAAAAGTGAGCACCGAGCGTTTACATTTACCCGAGCGTGAGCGCGAGCGTCGAGCGTCATTTTTATAGAGAGCGTGAGCGTGAGCGCCGAGCGTGTGCATCACTGATAATAGCAACATTGATTTAATTTTTTAAATATTTTAAAGGCAAAATAAAAATAGATTTTTTGCAATATTTAACTGATTTTTACCCACTTTTGCGAAGAAAAGTTAAGCCAAAGGAATTGACAACAGATTTGTGATAACTAGATATGAGTATCGGTTAACAGTTAAAGATTACTTTACCTTAACTACGAAAGAATTTTAACCTAACTCTTAATGGTTCTTAATTTTATTAATTTAATTAACTTTTAACATGAGTTCTTTTTATTTTAAAAATTGTGATAATTTAGTATTATTATATTACTATAATATATGGTAATTTAATCACATTAACGAAATACTAAATCATTATTTATAATAGTATTTCATTAAATTGCGTACTTCTAGTCTTAAAAAATATTTAATTGGTTTTATGAATCATATTTTCATGCTTTCTTTTAATAAAGCATTGTTTTGAAGTTAAAAAAAGTTAGCCGAAGTTTCGTCTTTCAATTTAATTGATTTAACACTATATAGTTTTAACTTAACCAAAACTTTTAGATTTAATTTTATTAAATCATCAAATATTTTCCCTAATATGATAAAATAAAAATAAACCCTAATTTAGACCAAATAACTTTGTCAAAACCATTTTTAAATTATTTAAAATATCGTACAAATTGCATAACTACTATATGCTGTATAGTTTCACAAAATAGAAACCATATGAATCTCACTGAAATAATATATAAAACTAATTTAATAAAGATTAAATCAAATTAAGTTAAATATATAATGAATGCTTTAATGAACAACTAAAAAGATTAAAGCAATAACTTTTAATATCAATGAACAACAGTTGCGATAATATTGAGTATAATGCACAGTATATAACCTTCACAGTGCAGTATCAATCATCATATGACTAATAAAATAGTTGAATGAGTGCGGCGTAATCAACATAAAACATTAAAACATAACATACCGGTTGTCGCTTTAGAACTAACGAGTGCGTCCAAGTTAACTAAGTTAGAATTAGCTCCGAGGAAATTTTCAGGGGTTTTCCTTATGGATGAGTTTGATAGTAAATCATTTATTGGTGATTGATTTCCGTAAAATATCGTAGATTTAGGATCAGAAACTGCCAATAATAGAATTACATTTAGAAACAAATGAAAATTTTTTTATAGTAAATAAGATAAGATTACTTGGACTCGAAAGATTGGACTTATTATCACAATTAACAGAACTCCACGGATCAATATTTGTTGGTGTAGTGTTAAGACTAGAACTCCATGGATCATTATTCGTTGATAAATTTTTCGATTGCACACCATTTGGCCATTGATCTCCTCCAGCCATGGATAAAGTTGGGGCACTTGTGGGATGAGGCGCTGGATTCCATGGGTCTTTTAATTTATTAATTTGCGGCGGAGTTGACACCATTCCATTTCCACCAAAAACGTTATTGTGTTGTTTGTTATTTAATGGTACACCCCATGGATCCGTAGGCATCGCTGAACTATTTCCAACATTTATGCTTAACAAATCATCGATAGCGGCTTTTTTCTCAGGATTTTCTAATTTATTTCTCTCGCTCTCATTTAAAGCGAGCTGTAATCGCAAATCATCGTTCTTCCGCTGCCTCTCCTCCTGTTCGGCCTCCTCTTTACTCATAGCGAGAGCCAATTGCAGTTGTAGTTCTTCTTCGCCCACAGTCTGCGGTCTGGCGTTCTCTAAATCTGAAGGAAGTGGAGTTCTCGACGCAGCACCGATCGGGTATTGCTCACCGGATGAAGATAATGATTCGTGATAACTCGATGA
Source organism: Steganacarus magnus (assembly GCA_034698365.1). NCBI lineage: Eukaryota > Metazoa > Arthropoda > Arachnida > Sarcoptiformes > Steganacaridae > Steganacarus > Steganacarus magnus. The sequence goes on from JAQIVF010000016.1 coordinate 33,794, forward strand.
CGTTTTCGGAAGTGTATCGCCAATAGCACCACTGCTTCCCATATAAGACATCGATTGAGCAAAACGTTCTTTAGCTTTTAAAGCGCGAGTTCTTTCGTTTTTAAGCTTATCTTCATCTTTGAGAAGAGCCACTAATAATTTAGACTTTTCTCGAACATTCATGCCCTGATCCTTATTTTCCTCGATATACTGGAAATCTTTAAGCGTCTGAATGGCAAATATATTTTCTTTGCACTGTTGCGCCACTTTCTCACTGCCAGTCTTAATAAGATATTCTAGAAGAACCAATGCCTTGTAAACGTGACGCCAATTCTTTCCGTGATCGTTGAGTCGCTTCCAAACCATTTGCATTATTTCGGAAAACGCCACCACATTGTAAGTCAAGTCAGCGATTTCGCTCATTAAAGTACTCGATGGACCCCACGGGTCATTAGATGTCGCTTCGCGAACCTTCACCTGAGCGTCAGAGTAGTTCTTCACCACATTCTTCATATTACGACGAATTCCTTGTACGTTAATCATTATTAATCTAAATCACACACAAAGTAAATAAATATTTTGAAAATTTTTAGTTTAAGCAGATGAGAGGTAATTGAGACAACTATATAACTATTAACTAATTGCTATATTACTATATTAAGAGTATATCATATATCCACACATTTATCACTCCATTCTAAAATAACACATACAAACAAAAACATAATATCAATGAACGCTACCAATCAGTTACCGATAAATACAATTTCAAACATTATTTTTTGAAAACAAATTTCTAATAATTAGGATAATAATAAAGACGTATGCAATCAAAATAATGTTAATAAACAAAACAGTATTTCAAATAAATTAATAGTTATATATATTTCAATTGAGCGATAAAGTAAAACTTACTTATTATTTGTTTTCAATTAATAATAATAATAATATCAAACACTATTTTAATTTAATAACAATATTACTATCAAGAGTGCAATTATCAATAACACACTGCTAGATATAATTGAAGACAAAAAGTTAAATAGTAATCAAATAAATGCATTAATAGTGTTATTTAACTCAATGGAGGCAATACTGAGGAAAGAATATAAAACCTAAGCACTAATAACACTCATATTCGCACTCATGTCATGTCACACTTACAACACATTTCCTAAACCGCACACACAACAAGTTATACTAAAAAAAACCGATTACCCACGCATTTTTAAAAGTCTAATTTTCTAGGCTTTAAATACTTATTTTAAATATTTTAAGATAAAAGAATAGTTTTAAAAAATATAATTTTAAAGTTTAATTTTATAAGAAACGTGATGTGACGGGAAATGCTTTATATTTGAAAGCAGAGCTCTATTATTAAAATAATATTTTCGCGAACAGTTACGTAAAAAAGTTATGTAAACGTACTTTTACTATAAGATTACACACTGTTTTTGTTTTATAAAAAAGTGTTGAAAATATATATTTTATTTTGCCAAACATGTGATCACAACTATTTTCTAATTATTTGAAATATTTCACGGAACGAAGAAAAAACTTTAGTTATTGAAAAAAATAGTTTGGCTACTTTTGACTGAAAAGTCGCGAACCTTTTTCATAACATTAAAAATGAGTTTAAATGTTGCAGACGTGAAACGAATTATTTTAGTATTGTCCGGAAAAGGTGGTGTCGGGAAGAGTAGTGTCGCCACACAATTGGCTCTTTCGCTCAAAGTGTTGGGCAGAAAGGTATTCATTCAATGATTTTGCTATGTTTAATGAAATGTTTGTCGTTAATTAACTGACCGATATTTGAACAAAAAGGTTGGAATATTAGATATAGACATATGTGGTCCGAGTATCCCTCGTATGCTTGGATTAGAAGGAAGTGATGTGCAACAAAGTAACGAAGGGTTTGTAACGTAGACTTATTCGATAATACGTTAAACACAGAGAGCATTGGGATGTGCTTCAAGTTTTGTTTGGCTGCTGCACAGACAAACACCGCACACACAGTTCAAATGACAGCGCTGTGTTTGATGCGAATCACCTTAACGTTAGCTTTAGTTGTTGAACTTGAAACTAATTAAACAGTTAAATAGAAAAAATGACATTACCTTGTTTTGCATCAAAGTTAACCTCGATTTAAATCGCTTGTTTTTCTCACGGTAAGTGTGTTCTCAGTTTGATTTGAAAAGTTCACACCAATTTGACTTTATATTTGTGCAAATCCTTTATTTTTTATATTATAATTAATTGCGTTAAGGGTATTGAATATTGAAGCTTAACCTGATGCTCACAATCTGATCACCAAAACATGTATATGTAATAAATTATAACTTAAACATATTTAGATGGCTTCCTATAAAACTTGACGAAGATATATGCGTGATGTCTATAGGCTTCTTGTTGAAGGATAAAGACACGGCAGTGATATGGAGAGGACCGAAGAAGAATGCAATGATTCGTCAATTTTTAACTGATGTTTGTTGGGGTGAATTAGATTATTTAATAGTGGATACGCCTCCTGGAACTTCGGATGAACATATTAGTATTGTTGAATGTTTAAAGGAGTATCGCAATCCCGATGGAGCTATTCTAGTGACAACTCCGCAGGTAACAACTTTATCTCTATATTTAGATGTTTGCTATTCATCTAATGATGATTTAAAAGGCTCTTTCGATAGGAGATGTTCGCCGAGAAATAACATTCTGCAAAAAGGGAAATATTCCAATCATTGGAATTATTGAAAATATGAGTGGATATGTTTGTCCTCATTGTTCGGTAAGAATTAAATATAAACAATCCAGTAATTATTATACCAGTAATTAATCGAAAAACTGTTTTAAAGGAGTGTACAAACATATTTTCGAAAGGCGGTGGACAGGCATTAGCAAAATACGCTAACATCCCATTTTTGGCCACTATTCCGATTGATCCCAATTTAGGAGAATGTGCTGATCAAGGAATTAATTACATAGAAAAATATAATAATTCTGAAATGTCACAGATATTTAAAAAAGTAGCACAAAATTTAATTGATGGCATAGAATGAATTATTTGTTTGCATAGAAATCAAGAAAAATTAAAAATAAAGTAGAAGTCAATTTTAATGATAATTTGCAATAATTTATTTGTAAATGCAACTTCTATTTAAGAAAAATTATATATTTTAGGCACAAATTAAAACTAAGATGTATGTATAGATGAGTTTTTTTGACACTAAAATGAATTATTTTTATAATCAATGACTTTTACTAAACACAAAATTTTTAATTATATTATCGATGTTGATTGCGCACTATCTTGATGTTGAACTAGTAGTTGTTTTCATTAACTTAATTATAAATAAGCTGACAATAGCGAGTGTCGCTAAACCTACTCCAGCTCTAAACCACGTCACTGTATCGTTTCCGAGACAGTTTTGAATATTACTATAGCAAATGTGAGAAAATAATATATTGTAAGTTAAGTATTTTAATGAGATATTTGAGCAATTATGCTGAATCTTCACCTAAAATATTGAGATACTACGGAAGAAGTTGGCCTCATAAGTAGAACATGTACTAATCTTCTCAAATTTGGATACGCGGCCACAGTTCCTAATTTGACATAAACTTCTTTAGATATTTCTTCCTTATTAACGCTAAAATAATGTGGTGGCGGTAATTTGTGTTTCGCGCAAAACTCATCGGGTTGTAGTGTATAATTTTGACGAACAGTTACTTCGTCGCTTTTTGCGGCTACGATTATAACTGGCAGTTTTGATTCTATAAAATTTTTCTGATAACAAAGAGTATTTTATTTTTAATTATTTTAATCTTCCAAAAAATACTTTTAAGATTCAAAATGGTAGTATTACGTACCAAATAAATACGAGCGATATATTCAAATGATTTAGTGTCGGTTGAGTCGTACATCAGACACACCACATCACACACTAATTCTGGTTCTGGTATGTTATCGGTTAGACTTAGAATATCGGTTTCTTTTATCTAAACAATATTGCAGTAATTAGTTAAATGAATCAAACAATAATTTTAATTGTTATTACAATTAAATATTTTTCTTGACCGTAAACTTGTACATTGTTAACGACAAAATTTGAAAATTGAGACGCTTTTCTTTTGGTTAGTTTCGATCTATGTTGAAGTAAATTTTTGCCCAAAAAACCTCTCATGAATGATGTTTTACCGGCTCCTTCGGGTCCAATTAAGTGACAAGAAAATACGTTGCGACTCGTTTGCCTTTTTTGCAAATCAATTCGTTTATCGCGTGTGACTAAATAAATAATAATTAGTCAATGAAAAAGTATATATGGAAGGTCATCAGATTTAACATTTAGCTTCGACACCATTCTAATAAATGATGTGAAATTAAGCTCAGGATATAAAATGAATATAAACCATAATTAAAGAAATTTTTTTGCTTTGGTCTATTAAATCTATAGCTTTTATTATGATAAACGATATGATGGATAACATATAATATTTTAGTCTAGCAATGAAGGACATGGCATCGAATTTATTTTTTTAGATAGGATTTACTGATTAAAAATAATGGTTTAATAAAGTCCAGTAAATGTAATTAACAGGATATTTAGCAAATTCTAATAAGCTTATACGGTACGATAGAAAATCTGATTAAATTTCATAGTAAAAATAGTTACCAAGTTTCATAAGTTATAAGCAATAAACTTATTAATCAAAAAATAGAATATGCTGAATGTAAAAACATTAAAAAAAATTAATTTTTATCTTTTCTCATTCATTCTTTCCTTAATCTATTGAAGTTCATCTCTTGTAAATCAATTTAGCTTTATTTTACTTGATTGATAAATTAAATTAAGTAATAGCTAATAAATCACGACAATTATGCCATATATACGTAAATGACTAATAATACCATAATCTCATCAAAGCATACATCAAAATAATAACATTAAACTTACCGCAAACAGATGAAAATTGATTCTCTTCTGGTGGTGCTATATATCCCAAATATGCGAAATATTCAAATGTTTCATTAACATCTAAAGCAGTTATTAACCTAAAAATAATTTAAAAATTAATTTAGCTGTTGAATATATGAATGCGAAATATTCAAAGCTCATAAAGCTCATTCTGTTGGGTTGAATTCAATTTATAAACTATAAAAATTTAAAATGAAAGTTACAGACTTGTCTAACTTAAGAGTATTGCGGACATCAAAACAAATGGATAGACATTGTCAAATCCATATAACTTATATAAAGTGCGCTAAAAATTAAGTACTAACGTCCAAATAGCAAGAAATCCATTCAAAGTAATCCAACCATTATCGTTCGTTTTTGTAATGGCAGAAATATCATCCTCACAACACCATAATGGCATTTTATCGCACACACTGAACAGATTTTGTAGTTCAATGGGAGAAAGAGCGCCATCATTATCTTTATCATATTTTTGGAACAATTGCTTTAAGAAGTTATATCCAAGTATTGTCAATTCAGCGCTACAACCACTTGGAATATTCAACTTGGGTTTTGTATAATCATTATCTAACAAAACCGAATCGTTATAACCGAATTTTCGAAGTACAGTCCACGTTGTTTCGTGTCTTCCTCTTTGAATGAATAATGTGTGAAGATATAAAAATCCAGCTAAAGTAAGACCGTTGTCAAAAACTCCGTCAGGAATACTTCTTTTTACAATATTTTTAACATCTTCTAACGCTAGTGGTTGTAATGGAGTGTCAAAACATCGCCTCTGAAACATATGCAACTCTTGATCGTTTAAAATTCCATCGTTATCTAAATCGCATAACTTAAATATACGCGTCAACCCTCTTTTACAACGTTCTGTTAACTAATTTAATGTAAAGTCAATTTTAATATACTGAATAAAAGTTTTTTAAAAACATAAAATTACATCTCTTAGTTCAGGCGAGTACAGCGGAGCAGTTGGATGTAATACAGCTTTTTGAGCGTAATAAAACAGCTCTGATATATTTTTCAAAGTTTTTGCTGAACACTATTAATCAATAAAATATAAATAAAAAGGATTAGTCAACAATATTTTTTAAAATTTTTCAAATTGAGGAATATTTTTTTAATCTATTTAACGACTATTAATCGAATTACTATTAATATTCATCAAACTAAAAAAGTGTTGACCTTATTCACAATTAATAATACTTTTTCACTAAATCCTAAATGAGTTTAACGCATTTTCTAGCTAATTATCATAGAAAATTCAACAATCCAGTATATTTAAGTTTATAAGTTGTTAATATTTAGTCAAACTTTAAAATTCTATTATAATATTTACTTCGACACACGTTTCCACTTCGCAATACTGATTCATAATGGGAAGTACAACTTCTAAAGAACTATATTCTACCAAATCAGCTTTATTTCCAACTAAAAATAAAGACATTGTGTGATAATTTTTTAAGACAATGACAATTAAATGAATACCTAACACAACAGGCGTGTTGTGCTCCTCTCCCAATCGATCGCGAATGAATGGCAGCCAATAGCTTGTAATCTAAACAAAATCGTGTTTAAATTAACGAACAAAATCTATTAATTAAAACAATCACTTTGTCAATGGTTTCGTCGTCATCCACGGAGTATACAATACAAATCACATTCGCTTTTTCGATTTCTTGAATTAAGATATCTTGAGATTGTTCCTGAGCTGTTAATTCATCATAACAATTATAACTTTAACATTTTAACTATTTTATTAAATTATGTAATACTAATATAATCAATTTTGTTGTAGTTTTTAAAAAATTTACATCAATAAATTATCGAATTAAGTGATGATAAATATGTTAAAAAATTAGTTATTATACCGGTAACAACTAATAATATAAATCAAGTTCATTTATGTATTCAAACTCATTTTAAAATAGAACAGTGTATAAAAACAAAAATTAAGGTTAACCCCAAACTTTCTAAAATTACTAGTGATTTTCAATGTCAATTATACTGATTTTAAGTAAACGTAAGTTGTCGTTAGTTTAATAATTTAAATAAAATGCTATTAAAAAAATATTTAGACAAATGAAATGCGAATGAGTTATGAGAATATTTACCAGAATAGTCAACAATTTGTGTGGCAATTCTTTCGGGCGTCACATCCGGAGGAATAGTAATTTCTTCGGCGCGCGCCGGAACTTCATCTGGAAATTCTTCGCTAACCAAAGAAAATATGAGAGAAGTTTTTCCAACACCAGCTGATTAGACAAATATAACAAATAGACATATTAGAAACAAAATTGTCTGAAAAATTGCTAAAATATTCATACAATCTCCGACCAGAAGAATTCTAACACTTTTTTTGCCATTTTTTCCGACCATTGCTTTGTAATAAACACTTGAACAAAATTTAAAATCGATGCATCGAAAAATTATGCACAATTTTTTGACTAACTATTTATGAATTATTTATATTTAAAATTGATGTGATTTACTATATATAGATGTTATGCATACAACGTATCAGATGTGAACAAACAAATATTGCATTACATATCAAATTATTAGTTAACATTTAATATGCAATTAAATGGTTATTTATTGTTTTGGTGTACAAATAAAATGTGTGGTTAAATAATTGAATGTATAATTTTTTACTTAAAAATATCAATTTAAAATCAAATAATTATTAAAAAATGTGTATTGGTATACATTTTAACGTAAACTCATGTGATTTTAAAATAACGGTCATTGAATGATGTGTTGACACCAAACTTTTCCATACAGAAAATATGTTTCCCATAATAGGAAAAATGTATTGCTCTGACGATTATCCCTCGCAGTGAAGTGACAGACATTCTACTTTTTCAAACGAGTAAAGTTTAGGTCCAATAAAACAAAACAAAAAATCACTTAAAACATTTTGTTTATTATAAAAGAATTAAATACTAAATGACATGCTATCTTAATGACAACAATGTTATAATGATTAATTGCGAATTTAAAATATTGATATTGATTTTTTTTAAATACAAACTAAAAAAGAAATTTTTTAAAATAAAAACTAAAAGAAGATAAAAATTTTAAAACTATAAATTAATGCTAAAATTGAGTTATTCCATTTTATTATAATTTTTAATCAAAAAGTATTTATTAAACTTTAGGTAGTTTCTTGTAATAAATTGCATTAGTTAATAATTGAAACAATTTTGAACGCGGTATAACTTAATTTGTTAAAGCTTGGTAATTTAATTATACAAACGTATTAATTCTAATTAATATTTGTTTTGTAACATCATAATTAGTTTTGCTATATGGCTAGTGTTGGGAATTTTAGGTGAGTTGGACTGGTATTCTTCCATCAAAAACCATATTGGATGATTGCTACCTGTAGATGTATTATAGAAAAGGTTCTGAGAGAGGTTTGTGATGGTTTGTTTATATTTGGTTTCACTGACTGTTATTTCCAAAAATATTACAATTATAACTTGTATTATTCTTAAGTTTTCCAGCATAGTTACATTCCGGTCTAAACCAGACTGCGAATATTTAGTCAGTTTTTATTGGTAATACTTATAAATATTGCATTTAGATTGACATCGATGAAAACTATCGATAAGGTGTCAGTGTTTAAGTTAACACCTTATCGATTGTTTGCATGGATGTCAATCAAAAGGCAGTATTTATAAGTATTACCAATAAAACTGACTAAATATTCGCGTCTGGTCTAAACCTCTGGGGAAGGGTCAGCTCTACAGAACCTTGAATTTCTTGGGGGACAAACTCTCCGGATTTAAGCCACAATTTTTAACATTTTGGACAAAAATTACAGGTTTCTCAAAAACTCACTGAATTTAAATCAAATTTTTTAAAATCCGATTTTATATTTTCTGCTCCCCATAGGCAAGCAATCCGAGATAATGTAACTATGGTTTTCAAGTTAAAACACGTATGAGTTCGCTAATTTTTATTATTGGAAAGAAATTGAACAAAACTTTATTTTTATAGCTCAAAATAGCCAAATTTTTGTATTACATTTCATTGCAAATTTATATGAAAATTTATCATTTCCACACCTCAATATCATTGTACTTTGAGTAAATTAAATTTCTGTGTTATTTTATGGTACTTTTTTCTAACGATTTCGGTACTCTTTTTCTAACTATTAATTAACGATTTTGCACCATTTTTTCTAACGATTTTCAAGCCCTTAATTATAACTTCATTGATACAGTGAAGTACAATTTGCCAGTTTTTTAATTAACTCGATTTAAAAATCCTTTTTGATCCTTTTAATCTAAATTTAACCTATTTTTTTAATTAAATTTTTCTAATTGAAATAAATACCTATACAGTACAGTATAACAGTATTCTGTCGAGTTCACCAATACTAGATTTTACAATAGTAAATAAATCATTAAAACATTTGGTGCTTATCTTTAAAAATTTAAGTCATATGTTTACAATTTTTTTGATAAAGTTTTGTCATAAGTTATACCGAAATTTAGATATTGACTGCAATTACTGCGATCTGCGTGTAAAACCCAATGGTGTAGATTATACGCTATCTAATCTGCTACAGTCTAAAATAATAAGCTTGTAAAGTTTTGCGTAATACATTGTTTTCATGAGTAAAAAAGAAATTTTAATAGAATGCTGAATAAACTTAAATAAACTGTAAGTATATTCTTTGCGTGATACTCTTTATGTCACTGAATATTTTTTTTTCATTTTTAAATTTTATTTTAGAAAATTAAATAAATTTATATAAAGGTTTTTTTTATCGAAATAGAAAATTAATAAGCTTTTGTGCATAATTATTGAATAAACAATGCGATAAAATAACAATGATAAAAAATTTATGATTTTGTATGAATTTTCGAAGGGTTTATGAACAAATTTCATATCTAAAAATTGCTGTAAGACGAAGCAATAACAAATATACTGAATATTCCTGTATGATAAAGTTGAAATACAGTTCTATCGATATTCTATATTAACTGACCTTAACATTTTTAAAGTCTGGGTGATAACTCTACAACTCTACTGGTTTACATTTAGAAAATTTGAAAAAATATTAATTTAGTCATCAGACACTTTATTAAGATCTGGTTTTGCAATAATACAGACTTATATGTAAATTACAGGTAAAAACTGACTTATACTCTACTTATGAACACCATTATCAAAGGTAACTGCACTAAAAAAATCAATTAGAAATAAAAATTTTATATTATGTAATAATTGAAAGTTATTCTCGAAATCCAAATATTAAAAACATTGATTTAGAAATTTAGAGCAAAAATTTTATTTTAAAAAAATATACAATTTAGTTAAACAATTATCCGAATCGAAATATACCACTCAGTTGACCACTGATTGACGAATTTAATTTCACTTCCATATGTCTGCCTTTGAAAACTCACACATTATAAATGACAAATTCTAGATTTAATATTCTCTTTACTGTTACAGTATTATCTTGTCATATGTTCTCATTAATAAATTATTATTATTAATAAACATTTCAGACTCAGTTTCAACAAAAAAAAAGAGTACAGAGCAAAAACATAAATAATTAAATAAAAGTTAAATTATAAATTGAGATTTTATTTTTTTTGCTGAAATTTTTATTTAAAACACACACATTAAAATCGAAATTTGATCTTAGATTTTTTTTGATAAAAATATACAGCATATACTGTACGAACAAAAGTAATCCAAGCTTACAGTACTGTAGAACGTAGAATGTTATTTTTATTTAGCTAAATCTCACTTACAGGCACATTCGTACGTTATATGCAGATCTGATCAATAATTTTTTTTATTATTATCTAGACATAACGTATATTATGATTTTTTTTCAACTTCTAGCTTATATTAAAGAATATAATGCGTAAATTTTTATTTATTTTCAACTTGAAAAATGTCTATTTTTTATTAAATCATGAAAAAATTCTTTTAAAATATTTTTATTTATTTTTCGTTAATAATAAATCATTTTTACTGTATATTCTCCTCTGTGGTTCTAATAAATTAATAAAAAAAATAAGAAAGTTTTCAAAAACTTCGAAAAGAAAACTCTAATCACAAACTGATGCTTTAACATTTGACCTTTCATTTAAAACTATATTTTTTGTAGAAAATTTTACCATATCATCAAGATATTGGTTATCAAAATCATTTCAAGGTCACTACTAACGCGTTCTCTGCCAAAAGAACCATAAACTGAAATCATTTACTAATTATCTAATAGTTTAAATATTCATGTGTATATAATAATACATGCTATTGATGTCTAATGATTTATTATATAACGTAGTTTAAACACAAAAACACATTATAATTAGAGCAAAATTATTTTATTACTGATAATTGCCTATAATAGCGTGTAATTAATAAATTTTGTTTAAAATAGTGTTAACTTGTTTCAGTTATTGTGTTAAGTGTGTTGGAAAATAACTGGTCTAAGTTTTTTGCACAAAAAACTCAGTGCTTTCCAACTCACACGCAATAATTAAAAATATAAATACAATTCACACCATAAAATAGCAATATATTACATATTTACAAATTTGACGTCAAATGACGCAAACACTTAGAGAGGGGGATATAATAGTTGTTTTGTGTGCTGAGAGCTGCGGAGAATAACTATGTATGTGTGTGTTATGCTATACTAAACTATATAGCAGTATAGTAGTATGTACTGTACTATGCTATATGCGATCTATTGTCACACTAATACAATATTCAAGTTTATATCCATTCCGCTATTATTTTCGCTCACATACCAATATAATACTGATAAAATGCGAAAAATTCAAATTAGAATCAATAAATCGGTATGAATGGTCAATAAAAGAATGAATAAAAGTATTAATTTGGTGGTGACCTACTTTTGATTGGCACTACTTTACAGAAGTGCGTAACTGGCGTTAGGGAGCGCTGAGGCATAGCATAAAACTAGATATTTCGAAATGATCGCGCTATTACTTGCATTTGAGCATTACGTTCGCTGCAGTCGCACGAGTATGTTGTGCTCTCACTCTCACTACTGTTACTGTCACTAACAGTACTAACTTTTTTACGAGAAACTGTAACTGTGTTTGTATGCTATACACCACTTGCGCTTACCATCAAACTTATATAACCTCACCGTTCATACATCAAAGGTAAATCTATGTTTTTGTTTATTATATTTCATACAATTATGCGTTTTTAATATCAAAATATGTAAAAGTATTATTATATAAATTGTAGTTATGATTGACGATGACAAGCAGTATAGATTGAAATTGAATGTTCACTATGTAGCTGTAGTGGTGTGTGTACTGTACTATACTGTACTATATTGTACTATACTGTAGATGCTGTGTGCGTTAGCACTACTTATTCTTGTATACTCTATAGCAGTGAAAGTGTTGGATCACGAAAAGTGGGTCATATCTATTTTTGTTGAACCAAACTCTATTTTTGAATCTCATTTACAATAATAAGTGCTTTTTAATTTAAAGGACATAATTAACTTTTGAATTTTTTGTTGCTTTAATACAAGTATTGTATAGTTTTTCCAATAACTCTAATTTACTGTTTGTTAGTGTTGCGAATATACTTGTATTTAAGTTTACGTATTACGGTATTATAGTATTGGTGTAATTAATAGTAGTTGTGTAATATATTTATAGAAACATCCTTTTGGAGCGATAGAGAAACGCATAAAAACACGTATATTTTGGCACTTAAATTATAGTGCTTTTACTCATTAGTTTGACTGAAAAACAAAAAAGTTTCACTAAAAAACTATCAGTTTTGGATCGATTATCAATTGCTGATTGCGATGCACGTTGAGATTCAAGTAGCTCTGAATTTTCTCATTTCGTTCTTATATAACAAATTGCCACGAAGAAGGGTAAATCAATTTGGGGAAGAGCTTGAAAATGCGTTGAAAGTGAAATTTGAAGGTCACTGGTATCCAGAAAAGCCTTATAAAGGCTCAGCGTATCGTTGCGTTAGATGTACGCCACCATTGGATCCAACAGTGTTCGATACGGCAGCGCGAGCCAGTGGTATGGATCTCAATGACATTCAGGAGAATTTCCCCCAAGAATTGAGTATTTGGATCGATCCCGGAGAAGTGTCGTACCGGATGAGCGAGAAGGGACCCGTAAAGATACTGTACTCCGAAAAGTCAGATCATAATATAGAGAGAGATTCGATGGATCAGCGAGAAGTGACGCGTACCTTCAATCCGGAAGCGCAATGCTTTAAACCAATAGAATGTATAGCATCACAATTTGGTCAAATGAACATCTCTTCATCGACGTCTTCGAACTCGTATTCGGGTGATTCATCGCCGCCGACGTACGGCAAGTCAGGATCGGGCGGTTCGGGCTCGAGTGGCAGTCCAATCACTTCATTCATGGTGAGCAAGACATCAACACCGGTCACATTCACAACGGCAACGTTTGCGCAAACCAAGTTTGGCTCCACTAAACTTAAATCAAACAGTAAAAGATCTCATAGAATGTCGCCAACAGAGTTCAGCAATTATATCAAACAGCGAGCTCTCCTCCAACAGCAGGCAGCGGCAGCTCAACAATCACCGATTGGTATCTCGCAAATGGCAGCAAACAACACATTATATTCAGCATCGACATCACCGCACAATTCTCGATCATTGTCACCAAATCTAACTCAACTCGATTCGGCCAATGGTTTTATGCTCATGGCAGCAGCAAATGGTGCAAACTCTCCCACAAACACTGGCACATATGGAAATAGTCCGCAAAGTGCTTATCCACCAACTAATTCATCCTCAGATTCAAATCGGGCAGCTTTTATCTCTGGATTATTCGATAATGGGTATCTCTCAGAGCTTGTCGGAAATGTAAGCAATGTTGGCAGTGTAGGCAATGGATGTGTTGGCGAATTGGCAAAGTCAGCGTCTAATCAGCAAAATAAAGCGAACGGAATGAATCGATTCACATCCTTTCTCGATAAAGCGAGTCCCTTTATCTCTCAGCCCAACAACAGCTCCCCAACCAATGCTAACAATACATTTACAGCAAGTAATTTGAATTTCGGCAGCTTTACACCAGAAAACACGGTCAATGGTACGTCAGGTAATGCTAATAATTCTAATTCTTCCAAAGCTTTCGATATCAGCTACAATATGAAAGGTGTTTCATATCCAAACCAGTATCAGCACTTGCTTGTTGCTAATTAACGCATTAACAAACACAAAAATTATTAAATAATGCAAATTATTTTTTAAAAAAACGAAACCTTTTTTTGTTCAATTTATAAATTAATTTATTATTTTAATATATTACTGGTACACTTTATATTCCACTATTAGATTCCTATACCTGTCATAATGAATCTTAAACATATAATTAGGTTTCGAATGGTGTGAACTATTTATTTTGTTAAATAGTGATCGAAAAGTATATAAATTTTGCTCGATTTTATTATATATTCATTCATTTTTCAAAATGTATTTATAGCAACAATTTGACCTATAATTTAAATTTTGTAAAAAAGAGTTTTTCATTTTTGTAGTCAATTTTAAATTATGAAAATAATTATTTTTTGTTTTTTAATTGTGATAAAATAATAATAATAATAATTGAAATTGTTATTACGTATTGTTAATTAAGAGATAAAATGAAAAGTAATAATCTTTTAAAAAATCTGTTAAGATATACATTTACACATTTTTCTTTTTCACTTTTTATTATATAATGTTATAATATTACAAAAAAATTTATTAATTACGATTAGACTTCAATAAGAGATGAGTACAAATTGTGAGTGAGATGCGAGTATCGATTTAATTGTCAGTATCTTGTACTGCACTGTACTGTAAAAATGATTTGTTAACGATAATGCCATAACATTACAAGTGATGCCACATTTTTTTATATTTGTTAATAACTTTATATCAACGCAAACAAATTAATTGTGCTCGAGTATCATTATTTTTTTTATATTTTCACCAAATATTTGCAAAAATTTCAAGTTTGTTAATTTATAAAAAGGAGTAAACTTTTTTAGTACAAAAGTATTAACGCGAAAGAAATGTTCAAAACTTCAAACAAAAATATCCCAAATTCACTAATCGAGCAAATATTAGTTTTATTTATTATTAATACGAATAATTTTCTTTTGTTATTATTTATATAATTTTCTACGCGTAAAAGATTTTTTTTCGTTGAAATATCAAAAAAAGTCATTTTTTATGCAAAATACGACCGAATTTTAATTGAATTTGTTAAATATTGTTGTTGAAAAGTTTCTACAAAAAAGAGATGAGTGGGAATTACGTGATAATGATATTGACTTGTGACTAACTCGCACACTGCCCATATGTTAATTTTTTTATAACTTATTATCTAATTGATGCGAAATTTTATTATTATTATTATTATCATTTTAATATTTATTATAGTATATATAAATATATATATTTAAATTTATAAAAAGAAAATTATTATTAGAAAAAAAAACAAAACACATTTTGATTAACATTGCAAACCAAAGGTCTTTCCTTTCTTTTAATACTTTAATAAAAAAAAATTTAGTACAGTACTTAAAAAAATATTAATAAATTTATATTATAAAAGAACATGTATAAGAAAAGCACAAATTATAACAAATATCATATGAGGTATTTTCAGTTTTACTTTTGCTTCTTTTGATTGATATTGAAAAAAGATATAAAAATTAGTTTTATTATAATGAAACAGAATGTTGTTTATAATATATATTTTCTTAAAATATAGGGTATTTTTTCGAGTAAGTTGAGAATAAAAGAAGGGTATAATTCTAAACAAAATATTGTACCGAAATATTGCAATCGTTGAAAAGTGTTTTCTTTTAAAATTATATTATTGTATAATTATTAATCTACTTTTAGTCAAAATAATTGTAAAGAAATATCTTTTTTAATCTGGAAATATAATGTTAATATGTGTAATATGTATGTAAATGTAGTTATTTATGCTTTACTTTTATATTGTTAATAATTTTGACATTAATGTGCACTAACGTAAACGTGAGTTTGAGAATTAAATTGTGAAAATCAAGATAATTTATTCGTGTTTGCCACTACAAACTATAAGGCTTACCCATAGACACACACACATACACATACTTACACACACACAATGGAGTGATAGGGTTATGGGTCCCAATTCGCGCCACATTTTTCATTATTAGATCTACTAAATAGAAATCAATTTAATTTAGAACTATGTAAATGAGATTCCTGTTCATATAAGCCCCCAAACAAAAATTCTGGTTACGCCACCGATTGTATCGTTAGATAAAGTCAAGTGTTTCAAAATAACAAATACAAATTTAGTCATAACTTTTTATTATAAAATTATTGAAAATACTATAAATCGAAAGTTAAACCTAAAAACTTAAATTTATTCTATTTTCAGATATGTGTGAATGTATTAATAAAGTTATTCCTATTATTATTATTATTACTATAATAAATGAATTTCTATTGTAAGACTCATTTTTTAAATTTTTTAATAAATGCTTTCAGTATTTAAATTAAAATATATTGTAACAAATAATTTATAGTAAAAACATAATTTTAAATTAGAAAAATTTGATATTAAATATTGATAAAAATTGAAAAACAATATACAATCACTTTTAGTACTTAGTAATTGATTTTATAATTATTTTATTTTTTTTAATTACACTTATATTACAATAATCGAGTTAAATGGTAATTTGTTTTTAATATACTTTATATAAAACTATGACAGCTTATTTGAATAAAAAAATTCCAAACTTGAACAAGTGTTGATAACGTATAAGTTATGAGTTATGAGCTCAATTCTGATTTATCTTTTACTACTTGAAGGTCAAATTTACATTTTATTATTCCTCTCTTGGCAATGTTTAAACCTCTCGTTTCTCTTTTTTCTGGCATAAAACAAACACAGAAATCTAATCAATGAGCTTTTTTGCTATAACTCACAACTTAAATAAAATATCGGTTATAAAATTAATAATTAAAGTTTCGCTGCGTAAGTTAATAATAACAAAAATAACTACAATTGATTGCTTTTCTCCTTGATTTGAGTCAACATATAAGAAGCCGCACGTTTTTAAAAGGAATATATTAAAGTTTTGCCATGAGATTATCGCAATTATTGCATTATAAACGATGTGAATACGTAATATCTGCGTCAATATTTTACTTCTTGTTTATCTTAGATTTGACTAATTTATCTCAAAATTTGTAAATATTAGTTAATGAGGTAAAATTATGTGTGAAATTCTGTATTTATGCTGTAAAGGATTTGACACCAAATCTCAGAAAATGTGTAAATTTAAGTAAAATTACTTTCTCGTTATAATGTTTATTCTTTTGCTTATTCCTCAATCAAAATTTCAGTAAGAATCTAAATGAGGTTTAGTGTTGATAGTAATCATAATAAAACTTTTATTTTATGAATAATATCAAAATGTATTAATTTAAAGTGTTTCTTATCACATCTTTAAAATATTAAAATCCAGAGCACAAGTGCCGTGTTTGTAAGATTTTTTAGGTTTAGTTTTATGAGCACAATAATGAAATTTTAATGATTAACTCTTAATAATCAGTGAAGGAATGGTGAAGCACTATCGTATCTTTCATCGCGTTTATGTATTTATAAATTTTATTTCAGTGATAGACAGAATAAAACGTCAACTAAAATACACATTTCATAAAATCTGTACTTTTGCTAAATTATTTTTTTAAATGGTCCAAAATGCATGACTCAAAACTTTTAAAATAGTGTTTTTTACTGCTTTATTTAGAACGAGAAAATAAATCAATGTATACATCTATATGTGTTTATCGCAACATTTTATGACGTAAGCCAGAATAAAATGAATTTTGTTCTATTTCTTATAAAATTCTGGTATGTATTTTAAAATTTTGTTTTTTGAAAGTCACGCATAGTTTTGAATGACAACTAAACTGAAATTATCAAAATTAATAAGCATATGAATAAGAATAAAGTCATCGATTATTCTTCCGATTATGTGTAAAGTCTCATTTAATTACGTTCTGAATCTTTTATGATTGAACTTGAAAATTACAGGTACAGTAACTATAAAACTAATATTCAGATGAGCTGAGCAGCACATAATATGATTTAATATATCTTATCTACTTTATATACAAAATATATTTTTATCTGATTATCGGACTTTGTTGTTAATCCTTACGATCGCAGAGATCAATAGCGAATTTTTAGAGCATAATAATAAATGAAAGATTGTCATCTAATTTTATACTCAATGACAATGTTTTCGGATCCCAAATAATGATTTATAAAATTTTTATTCTGTAAGTAATTCATTTACGCCAAAATATGCTAAAAAGATGTTAAGAATATTCCAAAAAAAATCTGTTTATTTCGGATATTTATACATTTAACTCATAAGTTTTTTTAGAATCTAAATACACATGATCTATATTAAAGCAGGTTATCCCTGAAATTTTACCTCAATCGCTAAGCCCCGTCTACTATCCATATTCATTGCAACACAATCCATACGATGCATACTTCTTCAAATTTTTCCAGCCTTGCAACAATCAACAAAATTTATTCATATTTTAATTGAATTATTATACGTGTTAAACAGACAAATTTTTGTTTATCATTTAATATTTGCTCATAAATTTTTTTTCCAAAATCTCAACTATCGTCATAAAAGCTTTGTCGTATGTTTAGGTAATTATTTTTCATTGACTATAGTGAGAAATAGTGTTTTGTGGAAAACGAACGATCACTGTAATTGCTTGTTTACTTGTTTTCTCTTATGAAAATGAATTTTCTCTTTTTATCTCACTTATAAACTGAATTTAATTATTCATAATAATAGGTGATTATTTATAATTTTCAAGTTAGATAAAAATTTATAACCTTTTTCTGTTGTAACTCTACATCATTTAAAAAAAGAGGTTTAAAGGTTTAAAATTAGATGTTACTACAGCTAGAATATATAAATTGCAGTTTTCATCATTACTAGTTTCTACTGATTTGTTATTCAATAACATTGAGATTACTTTCAGATTTTTTGTCTATAAATGTAGCTTTAATAGCAATGACATAACACTTTTAAAGGAAACTTTACAAACTGTGCAGAAAAATAATCATTATTATTATGTAACAAGTTTTATGCTAAACCTTGCTTATATGTAATTTGTGTCTATTGATTAGTTTCACATTTTTTTAAAAAATAATTTCAAGCTAAGTTAGTAAACATCTTTATTCTATTTTCAATCTCGTTAGCGCTGCTTATTTAGAAACAAGAATATTCATTATTAAATTAAGAAATATGGATTCTCTTTTATTGACTTACCGCTAGTAAGTGACGTACGTTTAGTTTTAGAATTACAAATCACTAAATACTTTATAATCTCGAATTAAATAATGAAATAAATGAAGAAATTAAGAGATTAATGGTTAATCGAAGCTATTTTAATATCAAGCAATGAATGCATTTTTCTATTTTCTTTTTTAATATTTTCCAGTCCAACACCTTCAAGAAATTTTTCAAAATATTAAATTAAATCTGCAACCAAAGTTGTCTAGAGGGGGATCTTGTACTTGGATCTGAAAAGTAGAAAATTCGAGATTTTAAAATATTGCCGATTAAATCTAATGAGTTTTTGATCGCCCATACAAAACTCGAAAATCTATATAACTGACCTGTACAGTAATTAAACAAAATAAACTTTAAACTTATCTTTAAATTCAAATAGGATTGGGAAGCATTTAAATCGCAAGGAAATGTAATAACTGGTGTAATTTTGACCAATAACAAGATGCTTTCATGCTTAGTGAGACTTGTATTAAATTAATCCATTATTTTATTCCCATAGTAAATCTCAATATTGCCCAATTCTGTAAATGCATGTTTCTTTCAATTAATTGTTTTTATTCGATTTTATACATACAATACAGGTTTATTATACTTATACTTGTAGTATTAACTCGTAAGTATTATACTGTTCAGACAATATTAACTTGAATTTTCAAAAACTTTTCTATTATTATTGTAAATATAAAAGAGAAAATAGAATTTTTACTTTGTTAAGTTCAGTTTTAAAAATCAAATAAGAAAATTTAAAGTAAAGAAGGATATAGAAACAAATAGATAACAAATTTAATATTAAAGTAATAGTAAATGCGGGATCGATAGTGTGCTTCCTATCGCCGCATTCTATTTATTTGCAGCTGTACTGTACTCTTTCGCTATAAATCTTTTTGAATGATCTTTGCCTGCAAATTAAGATTGACTTCATGTATTTTTTAAAAAAGTTTTTTCAAAATTATTTCATATAATTATAATGATGACTAAAGAACTAATTTTATAGCGAATTAGACGAAAATTTGTATTTAACATTTACTATTCACTGTACAGTAATATCTTAATATTTTTCTTAAATTTCCAATGCAACCTCATATTCTATGTCAGACTTGTTTTTCTGGCACACAGAATCAGGCAAAAGGAATGTAATCGGATCGATACAAATGATAAACGTAATATCCAAATCTGGGTTAAGAGTATTCTTATAAACTGTGATCCTATTTATGGTTTAAATGAACTTTTACTTTAAACAGTATGGCCTCAATTTTTGTCAAAGTATAGACACACTAGAATCAAAATGGTTGATCAAATCAATTATTTGAAGAATGTTAATTTTAAAAATTTTAGGGATAATTCCATGTATTTTAGAACTTTCATCTTTTCAAATCAAAATTTATTATTATTAGGGGAGCGTAGCCGAATTTTTATAATTTTAAATCAGGAAAATCTGAAAGTTAGAATAAACCAATTGCGTTTATAGTAAAATAAATGATCCAAAATCCGTTGACTTTTAGCAATATTTCGTTATAAGTGTAAATGTCCTTGAAGTGTAAAAATATTAACTATTTAAAATTATTTGACTTAAATAAATCAACAATTATTTGGGTTTACAGATTCATTGGGACCAAAATAAAGTTTGTCAAAATGTAAGTAAACTTTAATTATAAATTTTAAGTTAATTTATAATTATATTATATTTGTAATTTACGATAAACTTGACTTCATAAACTTAGACGTTAAATCAAACTGTGTTATATAACTTAAATAATAGATGAAATGTTAAATAATTAATTTGTTTGAATTGTGTTGCTGGTCACTTGTAGCTTTCTAAATATAAAAAGGAGAATCGGTTGCTATGCTGCGTCTTCACAATTGAGAAAATGTTGGCAATCATTATATAATTTATATTCATATTGATTTGCTCAAATATTATTATTAGAGACAGGAATTTTGGAACTATTTGAACAGAAGAAGATAATAACTCATATTACTTTCCGAAATTGCTATAAATATGATGGTTAACTGATAAACAAAAATAAAAAGCATTTATAGACAAAACAAGTAAATTAACACACGGAAAAATTTGATATATTGAACATTTTTCAATAATCTCTAAAGTGATTCAATTCTATGTTAGAAATGTTTCTTAAGAATTATGTTTTTTAGGATAAATATTAAGATATAACTATAATTTTTCACAATTCTTTTGGGTTTTTTAGAGAATACCAGCTAAAATTTTTTAATAAATTTAATATAAGCTTTTTAAAACTTATTTAAAAACTAGATAAAAACTTCTAGATGTTAACTCGCTGTTATCTTTTAAATTTAACAATCAGTTAACTCCGAGAAAGTTTTATCATCAATTGCTTTCTTTCTTGTTTTAATTTTTTGTATTTTTTAGAAATTATAAGAGTTTTATATTTATATGTTATGACGTAAATTATTTTAATTATAATTATTAATTTTATCGTTTTTAGTAAAAAGGTAATTAATTAAACGAGAAACGAATTGAGGGTCGACATCAAGCATCGTTTCAATAATTTAGAATTTTTACTGTTTTATATATTCGTAACAAGTAAAACATGTGATGTGTGGGTCATGTCTTCCAGTGATGGATTATATATTTTATTTCTAGCAAATAAGTTTTATTTTTAATCAAATTTATATTTTTAAATAATTCGTATTTAAACTATGCTCGAAATTTCTCATAAATATTTGTAATGAAAATATTCTGGTATTGATTTAACTAAATATTTTCTTACGTATAACGCACTATACATCTACTTGTAAGCCAAGATAATCTATCTTTTTATTCATATTTAAGGCTAAGAATTTATTTTAACAAAATTCTGTATTTTAAAATTACATTGAATTGATTGTTAATTAATTTTGACTGTAAATTTCCAGTTACCCCACTGACCTTTATGTTGTATACCGTATTATAAATTGTACCAAAACCTTACACATTATTAGTTTTTTTTTCTATTTATAGCGAACGCTCTCAATGGAGATTCGCACCAATCGATAACAGAGAGAAAAGAGAGTGTATTTAAACCGTTGCTAAATTCTCTTTTTATAAATAAAATTCTCTAACCAAAAACAACTAATATTTACACGATAAATTTAAAATTATAATAAATATGAATTAATTTGAACGCTTATGTTTTTATTAACACTACAACAACAGATAATAATTTTAGAACAAAATTTTTTATTTTGTTTACTGTGACAGAAAAAACCCGGAATAATAACTAATATTGTAGAATAAATAAATTTAAAGAGTGGCTAAAATTATAAAAACTAAAAGTAAATATTCGCTAACACTTATTTTAGGCAAGAATCGGGTTTTTGTGTGAGAGTTGAAACTAACGTGTAAAATGCGGAAGTCATTAAAGTAAAATTAGGAAAGAGGTATAAAAACTATGATTCTTTTAAGGTGTGATCATAAGACTATAAATGTGCGTTTATTAATCTATAATTTATAAATTAATATCATGTTTAAGTTATATTTAATATTATTAATGTCTAAATATAATTAATGGTAAAATAACTGAAATGGCTTTTACATTAATACCAATAGGTTTGATGGCAGAATGCAAGCGTTTTGTTAATGTCAAGGACAATCGATCCAATACTATATTGCTTTAAATAGTGCAGCAAACAAAATATACCATATTTTATTTCTTTACAAGTCTATCGTTTTCGCTATAGATTTTTAATACGAAAAATAGATAAAGTAATTATTTTTAGCTTATTAAATACATTTCAGTTTTCTATTACTTAATCACGGTTCGACAAGTTTTGCTTCAATTTCTGTTCTCAACAGTTTTAAGACAAGTCTCTAAAAACATCTCTTTATAACAACCAAAATTTAGATCTCAAACCCCAAGACCCTATCGTTGCTCATACTTGCTTGTGACTGCAATCAATACAGACACACATAAGTAATTGCTTCACGCCTCCCTTGACACATGTTAATACCCAATATTTTAAAACCTATATGTTCTAAAGCAAAATAGGTCTGCCTAACAAATTACAGGTATCACACTTGCAAATATAGACGTTTAATGGAAATCACTACTAAAAAAATTTCAAGTGACAAAATGAGAATGCTTGGTATAAGTAAAAATTTTAAAATTTTGAATAAATTTTAGTACAGTATAATAATATTCTATTTGGTAAGACAAGTAATTTCATAAATGATTATCAGTGAAGAGGATTTATTAATTTTTGCCTCTATTTTAAAAATATTTTGACATACTCTGCATAAGAAATTAATTAAAAATCTTAAATGATATGTTATTTAGAATATTTTTTAATAAAAAAATAAAATACTTTACTCTAATAAAATAAACTGAACGGTGAAGTTTATTGAATGAGAGTTTATAAAATTTAATTTACGCGTTGGTTTATTTGTGAACCAGAGAGCAGCAGATATCACAAACAGTTTTATTTTGCTTACATAAGAGAGCAGCAGAAGTCTCACAAAAAAATTCATGAAAAAAACGAGTTAAATCAGCTTCTGGTGCTTTACTCGATTAAAACTCTTTTTTGATTAGTTGTTTAAATAAAATAAAGTTACTAACGGTTTAATAATTTTAAACCCCAATAGCAGTGCAGTACATAAGCTGTGCAATTAAGCGAAATAAAACTATAACTATCTTCTAAAGGTTGGCCAGAGTCTATATACTGTATTCTCTTTTCCGCGTGACGGGCTGTAATCAAGATAACCCGAAGCGAAGTGGACAATGAGATGATAAATCCGTATACACATTAATAGAATTATTCAGGTACAGGTATTTTCTTGTAAGTCAAAGTGCAATATAATTTGACCAAAAAATCCCATTTATAGAGTAACGGAAAACCCGTGCATTCCATAAACGCAACAGTGAATGCGTATCACCAAAACACAGAATACATGATTATTATGGGTGTGCTTAACTGTAGTGAAACACAAGGCATAAATATCTAGGGAAGGGTCAGTCTTGAATATTCTCAAATTGTAGATAGGGAGTCAAAACTCGTCGGATTTAAACGAAAATTTTTAAAACTTGTGATATTTTTTTCGGATAATCTTTTCAGGTTTTGACAGGTTAAGATGCTGTCCTGGGTAACTAAAAATACACAAAATCGGTTAATTTGACAACGATATAAATTTTCCAAACTTAGTAGAATCATGGTATGGATTAAGAAATTGAGGTGATATGGTTCGGTGTAATTATTAACAAACAGTAGACAACTTACGTTAATAAAAGAGACTGTATTGTATTTACATTTGCGCATAAGCATCACTGCAGACACTGCTAGAATAGCAGCGAGAAAACTTTTGTATATGAAACTGCGCTAAATTGTGTTTGTATGCTTTGCTTTGCTTCGTTCGCTATTAGAAAAACCATCACAAACTTATTTAAACCTCACCGTACATACAAATCAGGTAAATAAAGTTTCATTTATATTACATATATCTATATATAATTTGTTATCTATAAATGAATCCACAATACGGGTGACAATGTTGTTCCAAATTATTCATTCATGTTTTAAGACTTAGAACCGTATTTAAAAGTTCGAGTTCTGAGACTTGCGTCCAATTTTATTGTCACACTTTGACACAAAAAATAATCAAAGCATTTTTTAGATTAAAAATATTTTCATTTTTCCATTTCATACAAAGTATAATTAAACAAACCATGAAATAATTACAGTATTTTCAGGCAATTTTTAAATTACGATATTTTTAAACTTTATCATAACCACATTTTTTTAAATTCGATTTTTGATTGTTAAACAAAAAAATAATCGATGACATAGTGATATGCAACGCACTGTATTCAATGATAATATGGAAATTTTATTCAAACGCATTTAACGAAGTAAGATATTTTATTTGCAAGTGAGATACTTTATTGAAATTGACACAACGATGGCATAAAATGCCAATAAAATGAATTCACTAGTGATTTCAAATTACAGTTAAAGAAACAAATGTATTCGAGCAGAAATTCACTGTTAACCAGTGTTGACCAGGCGATCACTTTTGAAGTGCATTGAGGAGTGTCAGTGGGTGTAACATATCATAGAATTATTGTATCTTTTATTTATTTAAATTCTTATTAAAATGATATGAGGTATGCTTAAGAAAGATGTTCAGCTGTGACCCCATATATGCCACACAATGACCCACTGCTTGGTGGACGCAGTTGTTTGTCCGAATCATCTAATTCTCCCTATTCTACAGTTTATGGAAGAGAGATAAAACAAATAATATAATTTTTATGAAGGAATGAATCATATTGTGATGTTATAGAAAGTGAAACAAAACCTCAACGCTTATTTCACATCTTTACCATTTTGTGCAAAAGTTGCACGCATTGCAGTTTTGGTCGATGTGACGATATTCAGTCACGTTTTCGCGCGATGTGTTTTGTGCAGACCCTACTTATCTGTTGTGATGTGAACTGAAATCCCAAATGATTTTCAAATAGAGTCTAATCTTTAATATTATTTTTGGTTTCGTTTAGAGTGTAGAAATCAACTCGAAGGGTTACCCGGCACATAAGCGAAGGACATGAGCGCTACTGACACGAAAGCGAAAAAAACACTGTCATGAGAGCGAAA